>CM064490.1:1876182-1890173 GCA_032716605.1 Paralithodes platypus | reverse complement strand
TTATCTTTCTCTCCTTTTCCCTCTCTTTCCCTGGCTTGTGGCCCTTTGTATTCATTGGGCCCCATTAGACAGCCAACTGTTTTGAAGAAACCGTTTATCCCCATCTAGGTGTCGATGTCTTCCTGGCGAGCGGGGGGGGGGGGGGGATAGCGAGGCAGGCATTGTATGTTTTCGAGAAAATCCGGCTTCGGCCGGAGAAATTTTTCTATCGAAAAATGTACAAATTCAGCTTGCTGTCAAAACAAAGATATTATACGCTGGCTCGCTACCGCTCGCCAGGAAAATATTGACACCTGGATGGGGGTAAACGTCCTAAAACAGTAGGCTGAATAGGGCCGAATGAATACAAGCCAAAGAGAGAGGGAGAGAAAGCGTGCAAAACCGAGGTGGGCTCCCTTAACTGGTATAACCTCTTCCGTATTGATGACACCTGGCTTCCCTATAATCCGGTAGTCTTCAGAAAACTTCATTCGGTTAAGCCGCTGTCACACGAGCGCTTTTTCCGTCAATTTTCCATGGGCATGTTTGGTCTGGTATTATTTCGGGACATTTTCGCACTGGTATCGGTAACTAGACTGAAGGTAGATTATGTTAGGCGGCTGAATTCTGATAAAGTGTCATTTTGTAAGCTTCCAGACCATAATTGCTCATAAAAATTGCTCGAAAAAGGGTTCGTGTGACTCCGGTTTTGCGGAAGACCTTACTTATTATAATATGGCGAATAAACTGTATATGCCATTGTTTATCTAACGTCAATAGGGAGTAGCAGTAGAAATTCAATTATATAGCCGATATTGTGTCCACCTCTAAGTCCTAAACGTAATTAAGAATGTGCCTCTCTCCAGTAAAGAACAGAGTCAATACTAAATTACCTCCTTAAGGGGAGGTTTTTAGTTGATTCCCTAGACTTCCATCAAGCTTAAAATTACTCCCCCTAGACCCACTTTCAAGATAAATTTGTAAATTTTTCGGTAGAAAAATGTCCCGGCTGAAAGCCGGTTCCTCTTAAATAACAGGCTCGCTATCGCTCGCCAGGATAAAATCGACACCTAAATGGCACGAAAGGTCTTAAAATTGACAGAAATGGGTCGAAAGTTCTTAAAATCGTCAAAATAATGGGGCGAACGTCTTGAAATTAGAAAAGCAATGGGGCTAAACATGAGGGAGAAAGGCGTCAAGGAAAAAAATCCCTCAAGTGGATATCTCCCCTTAAAATAATGTCACCTCGAAATAACTGAAGGGAAATTGTCTCCCACGAAAGATTTTGTCGGATTGGCTTCTATGCATTTGTTCCCAAGGGTGATAATCCCGCGTTCGCCTCCTTTCCTGCTTTCTTAAGGGGAGACGGGTAGTTTTTCTGACCCTCCCGTCTTCCTCATGTTAAGGGGAGATCTCTACTTGAGGAATTATTTTCTGAACCGCTTTCTCCCTCGTGTTTAGCCCCATTGCTATTGAGATTTTAAGATGTTCGCCCCATTAGTTTGCTGATTTTAAGAACTTTTGCCCCATTTTAAGACCTTTCGTCCCATTTAGGTGTAATTTTTTTCCTGGCGAGCGATAGCGAGCCTGTAATTTAAGAGGAACCGGCCTTTGGCCGGGAAATTTTTCTACCGAAAAATGTACAAATTTATCTAGAAAGGGAGCCTAGGGGGTGTAATTTTAAGCTTGATGGAGGTCTAGGGAACAAACTAAATACCTCCCCTTAAGACCCATTAGTATTCAGCATTAGTTTAGCGTTTTCAAGACCTTCACATAATGTCTTTGTCAACATTAAGATTGTTCGTGTCATTTAGGTGTCAATTTTTTCCTGGCGAGCGATAGCGAGCCTGTAATTTAAGAGGAACCGGCCTTCGGCCTGGACATTTTTCTATCGAAAAATGTACAAATATATCTTGAAGGAGGATCCTGGGGTGTTTTATATAAAGTTTGATGTATAGGGAGGAAACCGCATGTTACAAGACGTACACATGAGGACATAAATACGCCCATCCCCCGCCCTTAACCCTTTCTGTACCAACGACGTCTTTTGACTTCATTATGGGTATTATTAGACGATTTTATTCACCTTAAAAAAGGTCTCCAGGATTTAACAGGCTTCGAACTATGTCACTTAAGGGGAGGTTTTTAGTTGATTCCCTAGACTTCCATCAAACTTAAAATTACTCCCCATAGACCCCCTTTCAAGATAAATTTGTACATTTTTCGGTAGAAAAATGTCCCGGCTGAAAGCCGGTTCCTCTTATATTACAGGCTCGCTATCGCTCGCCAGGATAAAATCGACACCTACATGGCACGAGAGGTCTTAAAATTGACAGAAATGGGTCGAAAGTTCTTAAAATCGTCAAAAAAATGGGGCGAACGTCTTAAAATTAGAAAAACAATGGGGCTAAACATGAGGGAGAAAGGAGTCAAGAAAAAAAAATCTCTCAAGTGGACATCTCCCCTTAACCATTGTTACTACCACAGATCCTTCTTAAACCCGCGCACACCATCGTCTAAATATAGTTAAGACTACAATGAAAAAGACGTCGCCGGCACAGAAAGGGTTAAGTTGCGGGTGAGAGTGTAATTGTGTGGGTTACGTCAAGACCCCCAAGACGTGATAACCCCGAATATGACCGGGGAACTCTAACAAATTACTCGCCTTCTCACCCCCCCAATTTCGCTCAAATAGTTCGCTGGATTACTTCTAGTTGCTGTATATTTATTGCTAGTTTTAACTTTTCCAACATTTTAATAAATTAAATTAAAATTGTCTTTTTAATTTAGTGTTTTTGTACGTCAAGGGTTAAACTACTTAAGGGGAGGTTTTTAGTTTGTTCCCTAGACTTCCATCAAGCTTGAAATTACACCCCCTTGAGCCCCTTTCAAGATAAATGTGTAAATTTTTCGGTAGAAAAATGTCCCGGCTGAAAGCCGGTTCCTCTTAAATTACAGGCTCACTATCGCTCGCCAGGATAAAATCGACACCTAAATTGCACGAAAGGTCTTAAAATTGACAGAAATGGGTTGAAAGTTCTTAAAATCATCAAAATAATGGGGCGAACGTCTTAAAATTAGAAAAGCAATGGGGCAAAACATGAGGGAGAAAGGAGTCAAGAAAAAACTCCCTCAAGTGGAAATCTCCCCTGAAATATCTTAAATATATATATATTTGTGTGTATAGTGTGTTCTCCCTTGACCTCTATCAAGCTTAAACAATCACCAGCTCAAGACGGGTGCTTCAAGATAAATGTGTACATTTTTCGATAGAAAAATGTCCCGGCTCCTATTAAATGACACAAAAAGTCTTAATCTTAACTAAGAAATGGGGCAAAACATCTTAAAATCGCCAAACTAATGGGGCGAACGTCTTAAAATCTGAAAACTAATGGGGCTAAACATGAGGAAGAAGGAGGGACCAGAAAAACGGGCCCGTTTCCCCTTAACACGTTCACCTATTCTTCAATCGTTCATAAGACGAATAGCCTCATTGTGTGGGGACGTCAAAAGTACTCGGTAATTCCCTTTTCAATTGATGGGTGACATTTTGACCTCTTCACTTTCGAACCATCTCAAGTCGGATTCGGACGAGTACATTTTCTAGCAACGTTGAATCGGCAATTTCACTCTAGCAACAGTTAAGGGGAGGTATTTACTTTGTTCCCTAGACCTCCATCAAGCTTAAAATTACACCCCCTTGAGTCCCTTTCAAGATAAATGTGTAAATTTTTCGGTAGAAAAATGTCCCGGCCGAAGGCCGGTTCCTCTTAAATTACAGGCTCGCTATCGCTGGCCAGGATAAAATCGACACCTGAATGGCACGAAAGGTCTTAATATGGGGTGTAAGTTCTTAAAATCGCTAAATTAATGGGGCGAACGTTTTATAATATCAAAAGCAATGGGGCTAAACATGAGGGAGAAAGGGATCCAGAAAAAAATCCCTCAAGTGGAGATCTCCCCTTAAGACTATTTATTTATTATATAATTATAATTTATATTATTTTGCATTCATGTGTATAGTAATATTTTGTTTAATTGATTTTTAGTGGACTCGGTAGGTAGACGAAAAGGCATATTATGATTATTATTATTATTATTATTATAAGTGACATGATTCCAATAAAATGTTTATTTCGAAAACTAACAGACTAGAGTTGACAAATTAACCCCTTGAAGATTGTGACGCATTTTGACAGTTTGGGTCATCATCATACGATTGTACATAGCTTCGGAAGGATCTGTGAGAGTTATACATGTAAAGATTATCTCAATTAAACCCCTGACTTCCATATACACTTTCTTTTCCGAACAAAACTGTCGAATAATAGCCAGAACACCACTTAAAATGCTTTATAATCCGCAAACGGTTAATTTAGGTGAGTACTCCCCTGTGTGAAGCTCGTTTTCTTTCACTCTTAATTCCGTGTCTTCAGGCGTTTCAGGAGTAATTGGTTCATTCTTCGCAAACTGAATTTTTCTCACTGCGTGGAATTGGTTTTGGCTTCTGTGTATTGGACTGGTGCTCTCTCTCTCTCTCTCTCTCTCTCTCTCTCTCTCTCTCTCTCTCTCTCTCTCTCTCTCTCTCTCTCTCTCTCTCTAAATCTCTATCTATCTAACAGTTCATCTCTCTCCATAACATTATTTTTCTGGTGTATCCTCTCTCTCTCTCTTACTAAATGTATTTACGTAACTAACACAATAGATAGAAGAAGAGAAGAACATAAATATATAAACCTGCTTTATATAAGAGCCGTTGTATGCAATGTCTTTTTGTCGGGCACACAGGAATGTGTTTATGTGGTGTTTGCGTGTGTGTCGGTGTGTATATATGTGTGGGTGTGTTTGTATTTGTATGCATGTGCGTGCGTATGTGTGTGAGAGAGAGAAAGTGCATGCTTATGTGTCTTAATCACCTCACTTCGCCTATATATATCTTTCTCTCTACGTGCCTCTCGTGTTTGGAAGCCATCTGCCGGCAAAGAGAGACACTTATTGATGGGCTCTGAGGCGGGGGTAGCAGTCTTTGTAATGGCTGCAGTAACGAGACACCTACATAGTGAGAGAGAGAGAGAGAGAGAGAGAGAGTAGAGAGAGAGAGAGATGAGAGAGAGAGAGAGGTGAGAGAGGGGAGAGAGAGAGAGAGAGAGAGAGAGAGACAGGAGAGAGAGAGAGAGAGAGAGAGAGAGAGAGAGAGAGAGAGAGAGAGAGAGAGAGAGAGAGAGGTAAAATAAAATGGTCGTCAAAATTTGGAATCAAGTCGAAATAAGGAACAACGTTTAAATTCAGGGAATTAAATATAATATATATATGAATTGATACTCTCTCTACCCTCCTTCCTTTTCTCTCTCCCCCCCCCTCTCTCTCTCTCTCTTTCTCTCTCTCTCTCTCTCTCTCTCCCCTCACTCTCACACACACATGCAGCCTAGAGGAGTCACTAGACCTGTTGTTGCTTGACTTCCTTTGTACTCCTTTGTACTCCCTCACACTCTTCCCCTCACACACACACACTCTCTCTCTTCCCAATACCCTGATATTAACCATAATAGTAGCCAATGTCGGAAGCCTCTCCCACCAATCATGCCATTGACATTCTTAGGAACCCTTCATCTGGCTCAGGGTTGACACTTTGAAACCCTAAACTTTTATTTACGGTGCGAAAAAAAAAAACATTAAACAAAATATCTTTCATGTATTGTCTTCATGTATTGTCTTCATGTATTGTCTTCATGTATTGTCTTCATGTATTGGTTGGATCGGTGTCTACTGTCCTATTAAGGGGAGGTATTTAGTTTGTTCCCTAGACCTCCATCAAGCTTAAAATTACACCCCCTTGAGTCCCTTTCAAGATAAATTTGTACATTTTTCGGTAGAAAAATGTTCCGGTTCTTCTTAAATTACAGGCTCGCTATCGCTCGCCAGGATAAAATTGACACCTGAATTGCACGAAAGGTCTTAATATGGGGTGAAAGTTCTTAAAATCGCTAAACTAATGGGGCAAACGTTTTATAATAGCAAAAGCAATGGGGCTAAACATGAGGGAGAAAGGGGTCAACAACAAAATCCCTCAAGTGGAGATCTCCCCTTAAGGGATATACATTTAGCCATTGACTTAATTATCGATATTATATATATATATATATATATATATATATATATATATATATATATATATATATATATATATATATATATATATATATTTACAGGTGTATATAATTAACATTAACTCAAGTTTAGACTACAAAATACAATATAAAAATATGTATTACAGATAAATATATTATACAAAAGGGAAAGCAATAAGAATACATCCAAGACAATACAAAAAAACCCAGAGAACCTTAGGCGGAAGCCAGCAAATTAACCTATCACACCGATACACCCGATACCCTGTTATCAATGGTAGTAGCTATATCCCAGGCCATTATTTATCACCATTCTCCCTATTATTCTTCCGTGCTGGAGAGACCTTGGTGATCCCTGGTCTCTGGGTCTTCTCCTGGGTGACTGGAGAGACCTTGGTGATCCCTGGTCTCTGGGTCTTCTCCTGGGTAACCTAGATGTGTGTGAATTTGTGTTATGTTTTTGTGTGTTCATTGTTTTCTGTTGTGTTGTCCCTATTCGGGCTCTGTCTCGAGTCGGCCACCCCCAGAAAAAAGGGAAAAATAGGGAATGGGTCTGAGTACATACATTAATAATATAACTATGATTATTATTCCTAGTAATAGTAGTAGTAGGTAGTAGTAGTAGTAGTAGTAGTAGTAGTGTATTCTCTATTAATTATTACCTTGTTATTACTCTATCTACCTTTATGAGTCCGCTTTACATAAGGCATAGGTGTTTATATTTCTACCCTTCAATAATCTACTTGGCTTATCCCTATTTGTTTGTATCTCTACCCTTCAATAATCTACTTGGCTTATCCCTATTTGTTTGTATTTCTACCCTTCAATAATCTACTTGGCTTATCCCTATTTGTTTGTATTTCTACCCTTCAATAATCTACTTGGCTTATCCCTATTTGTTTGTATTTCTACCCTTCAATAATCTACTTGGCTTATCCCTATTTGTTTGTATTTCTACCCTTCAATAATCTACATGGCTTATCCCTATTTGTTTGTATCTCTACCCTTCAATAATCTACTTGGCTTACCCCTATTTGTTTGTATCTCTACCCTTCAATAATCTACTTGGCTTATCCCTATTTGTTTGTATCTCTACCCTTCAATAATCTACTTGGCTTATCCGTATTTGTTTATATTTCTACCCTTCAATAATCTACTTGGCTTATCCCTATTTGTTTGTATCTCTACCCTTCAATAATCTACTTGGCTTACCCCTATTTGTTTGTATCTCTACCCTTCAATAATCTACAGAGCTTATCCCTATTTGTTTGTATCTCTACCCTTCAATAATCTACTTGCGTTTATCCGTATTTGTTTATATTTCTACCCTGCAATACCCACTTGGCTTATCCCTATTTGTTTGTATCTCTACCCTTCAATAATCTACTTGGCTTACCCCTATTTGTTTGTATCTCTACCCTTCAATAATCTACATGGCTTATCCCTATTTGTTTGTATCTCTACCCTTCAATAATCTACTTGGCTTATCCGTATTTGTTTATATTTCTACCCTGCAATATCCTACTTGGCTTATCCCTATTTGTTTGTATCTCTACCCTTCAATAATCTACTTGGCTTACCCCTATTTGTTTGTATCTCTACCCTTCAATAATCTACATGGCTTATCCCTATTGTTTGTATCTCTACCCTTCAATAATCTACTTGGCTTATCCGTATTTGTTTATATTTCTACCCTTCAATAATCTACTTGGCTTATCCCTATTTGTTTGTATCTCTACCCTTCAATAATCTACTTGGCTTACCCCTATTTGTTTGTATCTCTACCCTTCAATAATCTACATGGCTTATCCCTATTTGTTTGTATCTCTACCCTTCAATAATCTACTTGGCTTATCCGTATTTGTTTATATTTCTACCCTTCAATAATCTACTTGGCTTATCCCTATTTGTTTGTATCTCTACCCTTCAATAATCTACTTGGCTTACCCCTATTTGTTTATATTTCTACCCTTCAATAATCTACATGGCTTATCCCTATTTCTATTTACTAATCTTGAAATAGTTTGTTCCCGTTGTTTCTCGTCATCAACTGTACCCCAACCAAACCAAAATTAACCAAAATCACTATCACACATCCCTTTTCAGCTGCACAAAATCGTCAACAGAGCTAGAATAGAATTAATAAAGACGTCGCCAGTGCAAAAGGGGTTAACACAATAGAACTGTGTCAACTGTTCTGTCAGAGAGGATCTCGGTATTCTCAAGGACTGTTAACACCCGCTTACACAATTATAGCTTTTATCGGGAGTATCGATATCCGGTTTCGCTATTTCGCATTTGAACACCTATGTTCCTTTTATGTTCTTATTATTATTATATTATTATTATATTTATTATTATTATTATTATTATTATTATTAATTATTATTTATTATTATTATTATTATTATTATTATTAATTATTATTTATATTATTATTATTATTATTATATTATTATTATTATTATTAATTATTATTATTATTATTATATTATTATTATTATTATTAATTATTATTATTATTATTATTATTATTTTACTTTATTCTACTGTATATATAGTTGTCTATATAGGCTTACAGTACCGATATATATTTTGTTATATATTTTTTGGGGGGGATGTTATGAATGCTTACTATTTCATGTTTTCATTATGTAGTATCCTAATTATTCCACTATCATTCTTACGAGTGCACTGAAATATAAACAAACAAAGAAATATATAAAGCGATTGTATGCCATAGCAATGTCCTTGTGTGTTCCCCTGCCTGTGATATTATATAACCTAATCCATGCAATATAGAAAAAAACAAAAAAAAAAAAAAAAATTAACTCTACTCTCAATCCTTTAGACCTTGCCCTACCCTAATGTTATGGTATAATAAATGATAGGGATCCTCAGAGGCGGAACACACGGAATCTTTTGTTTGGAAGACGAAATGTAAGGGGTGTTTGCTTGGGGTGTGTGTGTGTGTGTGTTTATGTGTGTGTGTGTGTGTTGTTTTGTGTGTGTGTGTGTTGTTGTGTGTGTGTGTGTGTGTGTGATGGGTGTGTGTATGTGTGTGTTTGTGTGTGTGTGTGTGTGTGTGTGTGTGTGTGTGTTTATGTGTGTGTCATAGGGAAAGAGAGAGTGAGATTTACATATATATACATAATAACATGTGAAAATAAAAGAAACAGGAAGCAAAGGATAGGAGAGAGAGAGAGAGGCGTGTTAGGTTGTGTCACTAACTTACTTTCTCTCTCTCTCTCTCTCTCTCTCTCTCTCTCTCTCTCTCTCTCTCTCTCTCTCTCTCTCTCTCTCTCTCTCTCTCTCTCTCTGGGTAATTTACAGCCGACTCTGACTCAGTTACCTCACTAAGTCTCTTCACTCTTTTCCTGTATGTCTGTTTGTCTGTGTCTGTATGTCTGTGTCTGTTTGTCTGTGTCTGTATGTCTGTCTGTCTGTGTCTGTCTCGCTCTATGTCTGTTTGTATGTCTGTCTGTATGTCTCGCTCTATGTCTGTTTGTATGTCTGTCTGTCTGTCTCGCTCTATGTCAGTTTGTATGTCTGTCTGTCTGTCTCACTCTCACACAATTATAAGAAATAAATATTCACAATGCCGCGAATACTTTAATAGAAAAATGCTGATCGCATGTGGAAAAACTATATATTTGTTCACCATACACTACCCCCACCCTCTCCCTCTCCCTCTCTCTCTCATTACGTAATCATTGTGTTCTAAACATGTATATTACCTTTGAATATTAATGCATTAAATCTCTCAACTTTTTTATAAACAGTTTTTAAAATTACCACCTCTAGTAAATATGCTTCATATTATTAATTTTCTTTCTCAAAATATACTGTTGTTGTTGTTGTTGTTCCCCAAGCTGCCTGGCCGAACAGCCGCGAGCAAGGCCAAGGCCATAGCCGAGCGCCCTCACAGAACCCTTCCGGCCGGCCACAATAAAGCCTGGGTGACCGAAGCCACTCCATGGCGGGGAGCTGAGGAGGGTGCGGAAACGCCCGGGAAACCAAAGACCCACCCAGGGCCCTGTGCCCCTCAGCAATTATGAAGAGAAAGTTGAGGGGCAAGGGAAAAAAATATACTGTAATCAGAGACAGTCTTTTAAGGGGAGATCTCCACTTGAGGGATTTTTTTCTTGACCCCTTTCTCCCTCATGTTTAGCCCCATTGCTTTTGATATTATAAAATGTTTGCCCATTAGTTTAGCGATTTTAAGAACTTTCACCCCATATTAAGACCTTTCGTGCAATTCAGGTGTTGATTTTATCCTGGCGAGCGATAGCGAGCCTGTAATTTAAGAGGAACCGGCCTTCGGCCGGGACATTTTTCTACCGAAAAATGTACAAATTTATCTTGAAAGGGACTCAAGGGGGGTGTAATTTTAAGCTTGATGGAGGTCTAGGGAACAAACTAAATACCTCCCCTTAACATTCGAAATTGTGTAATATTTGTGTACAATAAATGATTTCATTCGTATGGTTCAATATCTAATATATATTATGAGGTATAGTTTAACTTATCCACTATATATTTAGTTATATGTGTGTATCAAAAGATGCGTGTGAATTTTGTGTTTTGTCTGTGTGTGTTCGCTGTTTTGTCATGTGTTTTTGTGTTTTCCTGTTCTGCCCCAAGGAAAAAAAAAAAAAAAAAAAAAAATATATATATATATACATATAATAAAATAGAGGGAAAAAAAAAAAAAAAAAAAAAAAAAAAGTGGGGATTGGGCCTGAGCATATAGATAGATAGAATAAATATAGATAGATAGAATATATTTTGCGTCAGTGTGTGTGTGTGCGTATGAATGTCCGCGTACATAAATAACTCCCTGCGTACCTGTAGCAGACTATCTGAATGTGTTAGCGATCGAGTGACAGGCTGTGGTTAAGGGGGTACTATTCGCTTTTTATGGACCTCCTTCTCCCTCGTGTTTAGCATATTAGTTTTGAGATTTTAAGACGTTCCTTCCATTAGTTTTGAGATTTTAGGACCTTTCGCCCCCATTTATTTGTCAATATTAAGATCTTTCGTGCCATTTAGGTGTCGATTTTTTCATGGCGAGCGATAGCGAGCCTGTAATTTTAAGAGAAACCGGCCTTCGGTCGGGACATTTTTCTACCGAAAAATATACAAATTTATCTTGAAGGGGGTGTATTTCTAAACTTAATGGAGGTCTAGCGAGGAAACTAAAAAATAAATGGATAAAATAATTAATAGACCAAAAACCGGCCACTACCCCCTTAAATAATAATGGGTGACTCCACTACTCCAAACCCCTTGCGGATATGAAGAGTTTTAGAAGTATATTCTGGCTATCATTAGACGATTATTTACAGCTTAGGTGGGAGTTGAAAGGGTCAAGACTATCTCACTTTATCCTCTGACTTTCACACACCCTTTCTAATCTGAGTAAAACCGTCTAATAATCGTCTAATAATCTTCTAATAATCGCCAGAAAATAGACAAGAAGTGCAACATCGATCCTCATAGAGTTAACCCTTCCACGCACATATGACGCAGAGGTTGCCAGATTAGCAATAATAAATAGTTCTCTCACTCTTATAATTACCTCTTAGTTTTCTGCCCACAGCTAACTCAAAGACAACTGCAGAGGTTGAAGTAACTAAACTAAAGGTTTCTAAATACCCCTGATGGTAACAAAGGCTTTAAAGTATCCCCAATAGGCTCAACACAGCTAACTCAAAGACAACTGCAGAGGTTGAAGTAACTAAACTAAAGGTTTCTAAATACCCCTGATGGTAACAAAGGCTTTAAAGTATCCCCAATAGGCTCAACACAGCTAACTCAAAGACAACTGCAGAGGTTGAAGTAACTAAACTAAAGGTTTCTAAATGCCCCTGATGGTAACAAAGGCTTTAAAGTATCCCCAATAGGCTCAACACAGCTAAATCAAAGACAACTGCAGAGGTTGAAGTAACTAAACTAAAGGTTTCTAAATACCCCTGATGGTAACAAAGGCTTTAAAGTATCCCCAATAGGCTCAAAATCGCGTCATCGTGTCGGAGAGGGTTAATATCATATTCTGGCAACTATTAGACAATTATATTCAGTTTAGGAAGGACCCCCTAGCAATAAGAAGGCTTCAATATATCTCAACCAACCCTTTTAACTACCACAGATCCTTCCTAAGCTGCACAATATCGGCAAAATATAGCTAGAATATAGTACAGCACACGTCGCTGCTACTCAAAGGGTTATACAAAAAACACAACACACATAACATAACATAACTCAATTTAAACACACATAACATAACATAACATAACTCAATTTAAACACAACACACATAACATAACATAACTCAATTTAAACACAACACATAACATAACATAACTCAATTTAAACACAACACACATAACATAACATAACATAACTCAATTTAAACACAACACACATAACATAACATAACTCAATTTAAACACAACACACATAACATAACATAACATAACTCAATTTAAACACACTTTCACTTCTGGCGCTTCTCTTGCTTTTGTTTGTGTGTTTGTTGTTTGTTGTTTACTGTAGAAGTGTAAACAATGGCCTCACCGTGTGTTTGTGTTTCTTCATTACATCACATAAAGCGATAGTGATTGTAGCTAATAATAGGCAAGTAGGAAGTTAGATTACTACATATTGTCTTCTTTGTTTACTTTATACAATAACACATACAATCCGAAAATAGTGGTGATTTAGGCGCCCATACCACTCAGCATCGAAGTGTTAGAACCACAAAACTAGCCAACTAAAACACAAGTAATATATAAATATAAACAGTGCCAGACATGGGCATGATTATGATTATTAATCAAAAAAATCATAATCAAAAGTTAAGCAACAGGTATAATCATAATCCAATCATAATCAAATATGAAGCTGCAGCTTTAATCATAATCAAATCATAATCATATTTGTCTTCATAATAATCAATGATTAAAATGTGATTATTTCATTGTATTTTCCATGTAGCAATTCTATTTCTCCTAAATAAATTAGCCAATTTCATATATATATATATGTTCCAGGTCCATACAAAATGTATGTTTTTGTTATAACCATAGTTTGTAAGTTATTTAAATACAGTGTAGTTATTTATATATTTAAATACAGTGTAGTTATTTATATATTTAAATACAGTGTAGTTATTTATATTACTCAAAATGCACCAATTAGATGTGGTTTCCTTTAAGGGGAGATTTCCACTTGAGGGATTTTTTTCTTTGCCCCTTTCTCCCTCATGTTTAGCCCCATTGCTTTTGAAATTTTAAGACGTTCGCCCCATTAGTTTGGCGATTTTAAGAAGTGTCACCCCCTTTATGTCGCTTTTAAGACCTTTCGTCCCATTTAGGTGTCAATTTTTTCCTGGCGAGCGATAGCGAGCCTGTAATTTAAGAGCAACCGGCCTCCGGCCGGGAAATTTTTCTACCGAAAAATGTACAAATTTATCTTGAAAGGGGGTCTAGGGGGGGTAATTTAAAGCTTGATGAAAACGTAGGGAACAAACTAAATACCTCCCCTTAAGCTAGTGTCAATTGCAATAACAAACACTGTTGACTAATGTAGAACTGAACAACAAAATGACCTTTGTAATAATCATTCCTGTGTACAAATAATCACAATAAAATGTGATTATAATCATAATCAAGCAATAATACAAAACATCTAATCATAATCCAAAATACGTAAAGCGACATAATCATAATCTAATCATAAAGAGGAAAAAACGAGTATTCATAATCTAATCATAATCAAAAATTATTCCGGATGATAATCAAAATCAAATTATAATCATTTTTTATAATCATGTCCATGTCTGATAAACACACAGTAAACATAATCTCTCTCTCTCTCTCT
>CM064490.1:1831182-1871182 GCA_032716605.1 Paralithodes platypus | reverse complement strand
TATTGGAGATACTTTAAAGCCTTTGTTACCATCAGGGGTATTTAGAAACCTTTAGTTTAGTTACTTCAACCTCTGCAGTTGTCTTTGAGTTAGCTATGTTGAGCCTATTAGGGATACTTTAAAGCCTTTGTTACCATCAGGGGTATTTAGAAACCTTTAGTTTAGTTACTTCAACCTCTGCAGTTGTCTTTGAGTTAGCTGTGGGCAGAAAACTACTTTTGGAGAGGTAATTATAAGAGTGAGAGAGCTCTATTTATTATTGCTAATCTGGCAACCTCTGCGTCATAAAAACGTGAAAGGGTTAAGAATAATATTATTTTGTATTGTGTGTGTATCAAAGCCTGGTTTATGACCGTGTAAGTAAATGTGTGTACGCCGTTGTTGTGTGCGTATGTTTCTAATGACTGGTCTCACGGTGTCTGGCCTTGCACGCACGCACGCACACATGCAGTCATAAACATTACACACACGACGTACACACCAGTACACACTCAACCGTGCGTTCCCTGACGCACACACTCATACACACACACACATACTTACACACAGACCCGCACACACACATGTAAGCACATGCATATGCATATTAACACACACACACACACATATTAACACACAGAGACGCACACACAGAGACGCACACACATATACACAAATTTACAAACATGCAACAAAAAAAAACACACACACACACATATTAACACACAGAGACGCACGTACACACACACATACACAAATTTACAAACATGCAAAAACACACACACACACACAATGCACGCACACATACACATATTTACAAACATGCGCACACGCACACACACACACACACATACACACACAATGCACGCACACATACACATATTTACAAACATGCGAACACACACACACACACACACACACACACACACACACACACACGCTAGACACAATATATCTTAAATATGTTCGCAATATCCACATAAACACTGATATAGAACACATATTAAATATTAAATCCCAGTTTATATATATTTTCGAACTACACACATGATTATTATGCTTCTGATGATCATAGGGTATTGTGTTCAGATAAAAATACAAGAATGAGGTAAATTTCCCAAAAATGTGTATTTTTTTTTATTTTTTTTTTATCGGGACTAGGTTTGCTACAATGTACACCTGATCATTACATTCAACCAGGCGTTACAAGTACATCATTATACAATCTGTGTTGATAAGCGTAATGCATAGTGCGCGGAATTTTGATGTGAGTATCCTGGGTTCGAGTCCTCAGAGTGCCATATGTATTTGTTGATTTCATTAAGGGGAGGTTTTTAGTTTGGTCTCTAGATATCCTTCAAGCTTAAGATCACACCCCCTTGAGCCCCTTTCAAGATAAATTTGTACATTTTTCGGTAGAAAAATGTCCCGGCTCAAAGCCGGTTCCTCTTAAATTACAGGCTCGCTATCGCTCGCCAGGATAAAATCGACACCTAAATTGCACGAAAGGTCTTAAAATTGACAGAAATGGGTTGAAAGTTCGAAAAATCATCAAAATAATGGGGCGAACGTCTTAAAATTAGAATAGCAATGGGGCTAAACATGAGGGAGAAAGGAGTCCAGAAAAAACTCCCTCAAGTGGAAATCTCCCCTGAATTGAGTGTAGATGTGAAGTTGGTTGGTGTAAAAAACATACCGGTAACACTGTACTCGGGACACACACACACACACACACACACACACACACACACACACACACACACACACACACACAGAGAATACAATAAACTCTTTTGTAGAAGATTTTATATATTTTAGGAAAAGTCTCTGGAAATCTAAACAAATGGTATACAAGATATAGTAATTACACGTTTTCAAATAAGCTTATCTAAGAATATACAAAGGAGTACAAAGGAAATCAAGCAACAACAGATATAGTGACCCTTCTAATATATGTTACATCTTAGGTAATTTGGTAACGATGAAAAAAGTAATACCTATTTTATAAGGCATTTCATATTAATATATCTACCTGCCTCTTCATATTATTATATATATATATATATATATATATATCAAATAACCCTAACTAGTGAAATCAATGAAAGTAAAGAATACATGTGGTACTCCAAGGACTCGAACCTAGGACACTCGCACCGAAATTCCGCACACTAAGCAACTAGGCTATCAAGACCCGTTTTTTTTTACTCACATTCAGCAAACTACCACCACCACCAACGCACCGAGACGGACCAACAACCCAGCAGAGACGCAGGATATGTTTATGTCTGGTTAGTGTCCCCAATCACAGGCATTAGGACACCACACACACCGCCTTCCCTGCTGATAACGCTAAGGGAGGTGACTTGCTTTTTTTATCTTTCTCTCTTTCTCTGGCTTGTATCCATTCGGCCCCATTCAGCCAACTGTTTTAAGACGTCTATCCCCATCCAGGTGTCGATTTCTTCCTGGCGAGCGATAGCGAGCCAGCATTGTATGGAGAAATCCGGCTTCGCCGGAGACATTTTTCTATCGAAAAATTTACAAATTTGGCTTGCTGTCAAAACAAATATATATATATATGCTGGCTCGCTACCGCTCGCCAGGAAAATATTGACACCTGGATGGGGGTAAACGTCTTAAAACAGTAGGTTAAATGGGGCCGAATGGATACAAGCCAAAGAGAGAGGTAGAGAAAGAGAAAACAAAAGCGAGGTGGGCTCCCTTAAGGACACGGATGGGGAGACTCGTTTTACCCGAATTTTGTATATATATTTATTGTATGTAATTTTGTATTGCGTGTACTGTGTTGTCATCGCTATGTATTTACGTCCGCCATGCAATATTATGTGTGTGTGTGTGTGTGTGTGTGTGTGTGTGTGTGTGTGTGTGTGTGTGTGTGTGTGTGTGTGTGTGTGTGTTAATGTGTATGTATGAGTGTCCTACGTATAACACATTCTTCAGGAAATTGGATGAACAACAGCATATCATTAACAATAACAAAGCCATTATAAGTAATTGGATGAATATCACACACAGCATAATTATCCAATATCGTTCTTAGCACCAATAACTCCCAATGAAATCAAGGACAGCATAATTCTGATCCTCCGGGGATTCGAAGCAGAACAGACAGACAGACAGACAGACAGACAGACAGACAGACAGACAGACAGACAGACAGACAGACAGACAGACAGACAGACAGACAGACAGACAGACAGACAGACAGACAGACAGACAGAGAGAGAGAGAGAGAGAGAGAGAGAGAGAGAGAGAGAGAGAGAGAGAGAGAGAGAGAGAGAGAGAGAGAGAGAGAGAGAGGAAGGAAGTGTATTACAAGACAGACTATAATGTATTCACCATCCGGTCACGCCTATGTAAACAACACGTTCCCTTTCTATGGTGTGTGTGTGTGTGTGTGTGTGTGTGTGTGTGTGTGTGTGTGTGTGTGTGTGTTGTATTTCCGGGTGTAAGAGCGAGGACTGTATATAGGTGTGTGTGTGTGTGTATTGTTGTTAAATTGGTGTGTGTGTGTCTGTGTATTGTTGTTAAATTGGTGTGTGTGTGTGTTTGATTGTTCATTATACAGTACGGTACATACACTATATGATGCATTTAGTTCATTGTGTGTGTTTTGATGCAAGTGAGAGCGTGTGTATGTGCGTGTGTGTGTTGTTTTCCGAGTTGTAATGAGTTGATATTTCAGATGTGTGTGTGTGTATACAGATTTGTAGTGTCAGCATCTGAATTATAGTTCAGACGTAATTCTCTCTTGACCTTAGCCTTGTCAAAGAAAAGTGGTATTTTCTTTATTCCTCTCTCTCTCTCTCTCTCTCTCTCTCTCTCTCTCTCTCTCTCTCTCTCTCTCTCTCTCTCTCTCTCTCTCTCTCTCTCTCTCTCTCTCTCTCTCTCTCTCTCTCTCTCTCTCTCTCTGTCTCTCTCTCTCTCTCTCTCTCTCTCTCTCTCGTGGGGGGTAGATAACCTTATGATTTGCTATCCTTACCTTCCACTTAGTAATAATCGTGTTATAATTAAGCTTGGACTGCCTAGTATAGGAGCCGCAAGGTCTGTGTAGTCTGTGTATGTATGTAACTCTATGTAACTCTCGCCATCTGTATATATATCATTACGCGTTCAAATATTGTTCTGCAGATTTATTATAATATATTTATCTCAGTCTATCCTATTATATATTCAATACGCCACCCCTCTCTCACTCGTTCTCTCACACTCATTCCCCACACACTCTCTCTCTCTCTCTCTCTCTCTCTCTCTCTTTCTCTCTCTCTCTCCCACGGCCAGGGATGAGGCTGATCAGTATCGTGAGGTGTATTTGACAGCCACTGGACAAAGACACATTTATCTCTCATGCCGGCGTGGTGAGAGAGAGAGAGAGAGAGAGAGAGAGAGAGAGAGAGAGAGAGAGAGAGAGAGAGAGAGAGAGAGAGAGAGAGAGAGAGAGAGAGAGAGAAAGAGAGAGAGAGAGAGAGAGAGAGAGAGACTATTATGCATCTTCATTATTTCCTAGGCTGCAGTCGAAAGAGGAGTTATTTTCGTGCTTCTGAATAACCTTCAATATCTTACATAACAAGGACACAAACAAGAAAATAATATCAATTAAGTCTACTTCATAAGCGAATAATGGACATCTTATGATTGCCAAAATATAAGAACACTAACATTTAATTTATTCTCATATTGATTTAAAACACTGTTAGGCAAGTACAAAACAAAATAGGCCTACCTGATACTTGAAAGAAATACAATTGCAAACAGAGAAAATATGCATCAAAATCTGAAAAGAATGGCAGGGAAATATGGTAAAAAGCCGAAGTGGAAAATGGAGACGTTAACATAATGTGAGAAAAAGTCAAACTCGTGCAGTATCTGGAGCGAGGAAAAAGGTATATTGGGAAAGCCAAAATATTAAAAATCTTCCAACACAAGGAGAAGGAATGGTCGAGAAAAAGCACACGCTGACAGGTACGTAAATTGCATCCCAAAAATCACACGCTGACAGGTACGTAAATTGCATCCCAAAAATCACACGCTGACAGGTACGTAAATTGCATCCCAAAAATCACACGCTGACAGGTACGTTAATTGCATCCCAAAAATCACACGCGGACAGGTACGTAAATTGCATCCCAAAAATCACACGCTGACAGGTACGTAAATTGCATCCCAAAAAAGTCAAATGCATTCAATAATTAAAATGTTCAATATACGATTACCTTTTTCTGCATTATAATACAGTTAAACTAGCCCATTTGATATAGATTTGGAAAGACCTGCGAGAGTTGAAAGGTGTTAATTATAAGACTGTGATACAGGTGGATTCTGGTGGATTTTCATAAGCAGAGCCAAATCGTCAAATGTTCTCAGAATATTGTTGAATAGAGTGTCATAGTACTGAAAGGGGTGTATAAGGGAATTTATGTCAAAGTCATGCATTCCTGAAAATATCGTTGTTAAGAAAAGATGGTCGATTATTAACCCAGCCACCTGCTTGCACAATTTATGGGCTAATATTGTGTATGTTTGCGCGAGTTTATGTGGATCTGAGAGTGGAGTTTATGTGGATCGGAGAGTGAAGTTTATGTGGATCTGAGAGTGGAGTTTATGTGGATCTGAGAGTGGAGTTTATGTGGATCTGAGAGTGGAGTTTATGTGGATCTGAGAGTGGAGTTTATGTGGATCTGAGAGTGGAGTTTATGTGGATCTGAGAGTGAAGTTTATGTGGATCTGAGAGTGGAGTTTATGTGGATCTGAGAGTGGAGTTTATGTGGATCTGAGAGTGAAGTTTATTCTCCGTGATTGTAGGGAAGAATGTTTGGGCTTGGATGGTCTTACAGAGAGTCTTAAGGGGAGGTATTTAGTTTGTTTCCTAGACCTCCATCAAGCTTAAAATTACACCCCCTTGAGTCCTTTTCAAGATAAATTTGTACATTTTTCGGTAGAAAAATGTCCCGGCCAAAGTCCGGTTCCTCTTAAATTACAGGCTCGCTATCGCTCGCCAGGATAAAATCAACACCTGAATTGCACGAAAGGTCTTAATATGGGGTGAAAGTTCTTAAAATCGCTAAACTAATGGGGCAAACGTATTATAATATCAAAAGCCATGGGCCTAAACATGAGGGAGAAAGGGGCCAAGAAAAAAATCCCTCAAGTGGAGACCTGCCCTTAACCCTTTCGGTTCTGTGTTCTGGCTATTATTCGATGAGTGTCGTCAGATTGGGAAGGGTATCAGGAAGTGAGAGGGTTAAGGGGAGATTTCCACTTGAGGGACTTTTTTCTGGACCCCTTTCTCCCTCATGTCTAGCCCCATTGCTTTTGAGATGTTAAGACGTTTGCCCCATTAGTTTGGTGATTTTTAAGAATTTCCACCCCATTTTGTAAATTTTAAGACCTTTCGTGCCATTTAGGTGTCGATTTTATCCTGGCGAGCGATAGCGAGCCTGTAATTTAAGAGTAATCGGCCTTCGGCCGGGACATTTTTCTACCGAAAAATGTAAAAATTTATCTTGAAAGGGGGTAAAGGGGGTGAAATTTTAAGATTACTGGAGGAGTAGGAAACAAACTAGAAACCTCCCCTTAATGGAGACAGTCTTTACCCATATAATTCCCATCCTTCCAATCCTTCCTAATTCCAATCCTTCATAAACTGCATACAATCGTCTAATGATAGCCAGAATAAAAGGTCAAAATGCGTCATAATCCTCAAGGAGCTAAACAAATAAATGTTGACAACAGATAAATAGGACATTTAATTTAACCCCTTCAGACTCATATGACGCAGAGGTTGCCAGATTAGCAATAAGAAATAGAGTTCTCTCACTCTTATAATTACCTCTCCAAAATTAGTCTTCTGCCCACAGCTAACTCAAAGACAACTGCAGAGGTTGAAGTAACTAAACTAAAGGTTTCTAAATACCCCTGATGGTAACAAAGGCTTTAAAGTATCCCCAATAGGCTCAACACAGCTAACTCAAAGACAACTGCAGAGGTTGAAGTAACTAAACTAAAGGTTTCTAAATACCCCTGTAACAAAGGCTTTAAAGTATCCCTAATCGGCTCAAAATCGCGTCATATGTCAGAGAGGGTTAATTTGTTACCCAAATAGTTTGTGTTTAACAATGTTAATTAATAAGCATTATTAACGACTTATTGCATTGTTTATTTATATCCATTAATTATCATATGAATATTATTCAAGCTTTATGATTCAGCCCTAAGACTTCCCTTCAAGATAGATGTGTACATATTTCGGTAAACAAATGTTCCTACTTATTTAAAGACTTGCTATCGCTCGACCGGAAACAATCGACACCTAAATTGCATGACAAATTGCATGACAAATTGCATGACAAATCATAATATTTACAAAAAAATGGGTCGACAATGCTTAAAGTTACCAAACTAATGGTACGATTGTCTTAAAATCTCGTAACTAATGGGGCTAATCATGAGGCAAAAGGAGGTCTATAAAATCAAAGTACCCCCCCCCCCTCCTGAGATTAACCCCTTTAATGTTCCTACTTGCTGTATATTTTGACTAAGATCAAATGTGTTGATAGTTGTCTCGGCTCTATGTACTATAGGGTTCCTGGTCGTGTGTCGGAGATGGTGAGTGACTGTGTGGTTTCGAGCAGTTCTTATTGTGCCTCGGGGCATTTGTTTATATAGATATATTTATAGATAGATAGATAGATAGATAGATAGATAGATAGATAGATAGATAGATAGATAGATAGATAGATAGATAGATAGATAGATAGATAGATAGATAGATAAACACATAGATAGGTGGACAGATTCTTGGGTGAAGCTGAATAATACTGGAAATAACATATAGATAGATAGATAGATAGATAGATAGATAGATAGATAGATAGATAGATAGATAGATAGATAGATAGATAGATAGATAGATAGATAGATAGATAGATAGATAGATACTGTAGATAGATAGATAGATAGATAGATAGATAGATAGATAGATAGATAGATAGATAGATAGATAGATAGATAGATAGATAGATAGATAGATAGCTAGATAGATAGATAGATAGATAGATAGATAGATAGATAGATAGATAGATAGATAGATAGATAGATAGATAGATAGATAGATAGATAGCTAGATAGATAGATAGATAGATAGATAGATAGATAGATAGATAGATAGATAGATAGATAGATAGAGGATAGATAGATAGAGAGAGAGAGAGAGAGAGAGAGAGAGAGAGAGAGAGAGAGAGAGAGAGAGAGAGAGAGAGAGAGAGAGAGAGAGAGAGAGACCACAGACAAACAGGTTGTTCGACAGTTGTGGTTGGCGGTTGTCGCTCACGCTTCCGACACAGGGAGAACAAAATAGAGGAACGGAAGGAGAGACAGACAAACAGACAGGTAGACACAGACAAACAGAAAGAAAGAAGGCAAGAAAGAAAGACAAAAAAGACAGCTAGAAAGTGAGATAGACAGACGGTTAGACAGACAAACAGAAAGAAAGAAGGCAAGTAAGAAAGAAAGATAGATAGATAGACAGACAGACAGACAGATACAGACAGACAAATAGACAGACAGACAGAAAGAAAGAAAGAAAGATAGATAGTTAGATAGATAGACAGACAGACAGACAGACTGAAAGAAGGCAAGTAAGAAAGAAAGTGAGATAGATAGATAGACAGACGGTTAGACAGACAGAAAAGATAAGATAGACAGATTGATAAATAGATAGATAGAGATAATTAAATCGATATAGGGGTAGATTCTTAGAAAAAAGCTGGTCAATACTGTTCATAAAAGTAGACCGATACATAAATCAGTAAAGTCTCAGAAACGGACAACATGATCGATAAATTTACATGACCGATATATGATTTATGAAACGAACATGATAATACATATTTCGTGAAGGAATATTAATCAAATACAACACGAGTAACCGAGTTAGTGGGAAGAGAAGGTATTAAGGGAGGTCACCGGCTTGTTTTTAAAATATTTCTCTCCTTTTCTCTCTTTCCCTGGCTTGTATCCATTCGGCCCCATTCAGATAACTGTTTTAAGACGTTTATCCCAATCCAGGTGTTGATTCTTCCTGGCGAGCGATAGCGAGCCAGCATTGTATGGAGATATCCGGCTTCGCCGGAGAAATTTGTCTATCGAAAAATGTACAAATTTGGCTTTGCTGTTATAAAAAAAAATATATATATGCTGGCTCGCGGAAAAATATTGACACCTGGATGAGGGTAAACGTCTTAAAACAGTAGGCTGAATGGGGCCGAATGGATACAAGCCAAAGAGAGAGGGAGAGAAAGAGAAAAAAGCGATGTGGGCTCCCTTAACGAAGGATATGCATGGTGAACAAGGTAATGCTAAAAGACAAAGGGTGATGTTATCGAAAGACATGAATGTGGAAGAATGTGGAAGAATGTGGAAGAATGTGGAAGAATGCAGGAAGGAAAGTGGAGGAATAAAAACGACACTCGATAACAAAAGAAAATTGAGAGACTTCGGCTGTTGATTAAAACTAAATTAAGAATATATTACGATACATAGCGATAGTGATGGACATGTGTGTACAAAAATTGACGGACTTCGGCTGTTGATTAAAACTAAATTAAGAATATATTACGATACATAGCGATAGTGATGGACATGTGTGTACAAAAATTGACGGACTTCGGCTGTTGATTAAAACTAAATTAAGAATATATTACGATACATAGCGATAGTGATGGACATGTGTGTACAAAAATTGACGGACTTCGGCTGTTGATTAAAACTAAATTAAGAATATATTACGATACATAGCGATAGTGATGGACATGTGTGTACAAAAATTGACGGACTTCGGCTGTTGATTAAAACTAAATTAAGAATATATACGATACATAGCGATAGTGATGGACATGTGTGTACAAAAATTGACGGACTTCGGCTGTTGATTAAAACTAAATTAAGAATATATTACGATACATAGCGATAGTGATGGACATGTGTGTACAAAATTGACGGACTTCGGCTGTTGATTAAAACTAAATTAAGAATATATTACGATACATAGCGATAGTGATGGACATGTGTGTACAAAAATTGACGGACTTCGGCTGTTGATTAAAACTAAATTAAGATATATTACGATACATAGCGATAGTGATGGACATGTGTGTACAAAAATTGACGGACTTCGGCTGTTGATTAAAACTAAATTAAGAATATATTACGATACATAGCGATAGTGATGGACATGTGTGTACAAAAATTTACGGACTCCGACCGTTTATTAAAAACTAAATTAAGAATATATTACGATACATAGCGATAGTGATGGACATGTGTGTACAAAAATTGACGGACTTCGGCTGTTGATTAAAACTAAATAAGAATATATTACGATACATAGCGATAGTGATGGACATGTGTGTACAAAAATTGACGGACTTCGGCTGTTGATTAAAACTAAATTAAGAATATATTACGATACATAGCGATAGTGATGGACATGTGTGTACAAAAATTGACGGACTTCGGCTGTTGATTAAAACTAAATTAAGAATATATTACGATACATAGCGATAGTGATGGACATGTGTGTACAAAAATTGACGGACTTCGGCTGTTGATTAAAACTAAATTAAGAATATATTACGATACATAGCGATAGTGATGGACATGTGTGTACAAAAAAATTGACGGACTTCGGCTGTTGATTAAAACTAAATTAAGAATATATTACGATACATAGCGATAGTGATGGACATGTGTGTACAAAAATTGACGGACTTCGGCTGTTGATTAAAACTAAATTAAGAATATATTACGATACATAGCGATAGTGATGGACATGTGTGTACAAAATTGACGGACTTCGGCTGTTGATTAAAACTAAATTAAGAATATATTACGATACATAGCGATAGTGATGGACATGTGTGTACAAAAATTGACGGACTTCGGCTGTTGATTAAAACTAAATTAAGAATATTACGATACATAGCGATAGTGATGGACATGTGTGTACAAAAATTGACGGACTTCGGCTGTTGATTAAAACTAAATTAAGAATATATTACGATACATAGCGATAGTGATGGACATGTGTGTAAACAGTAATAAGTTAATTCATACACATTCAGACAATATTACATGATATAAAGTTAAAACATAAAACACATGAAATACAATAACACTGATACACCTGAATAAAAGTAGCAAGAGACAAAGATGCGACAATTGCTTGCGAGTTTCGTTCTATAAGGAAGTTGGAGCTGTAGATATCGACATTTAACAGAATGTACAGCTAAAATACGGTCGTAATACATATATAAATACATAACACCCAATTCAACATCCCATTTATCCATCAGAAACCTACACTAGTATTGCATCTCTGTTTAATATCGATGTTCACAGCGCCAACTTCCTTAGAGCCTGAAACTCGCAAGCGGTCAATTTAGGACACACCAATTATCAAAGAAACATTACACCATAAAGTACCTGTAAGGAACAGTAAATAGCAACACGGAAGACCGGAGTAGCGAAACGACTATCAATACTTTCGGTTGCACTATGTGAGAAATGTGGCCCCAAGAGAGACCAATATAGTTCATGACTGTAAATGTAATCAACTCTCTCTCTTGTGTGCCATCCTTTTCTTCTCTGACTGTTCCTTTTACTTATATATTTTCTAGATCTCAAGTGACGGCGTCTTTTCCGTGGATTGACCTCCCTACTGCCAACCCTGGCAGATTGGGAGCCAAAGCGTCACATTTTTCCTTTGCCCCTCAACTTTCCCTTTATAATTGCTGAGGGGCACAGGGCCTTGGGTGGGGCTTTTGTTTCCCGGGCATGTCCGCACCCTCCTCAGCTCCCCGCCTTTGAGTGGCTTCGGTCACCTTGGCATTATTAGTGGTAAGATGGGAGGGTTCTGTGGGGGCGCTCGGTTATGGCCTTGGCCTTGCTCGGGACCTTGGGGCTGCTCGGCCAGACAGCCTGAGGAACAACAACAACTGAGTACACGAACATAATTATGAAAACAATACAATATAATCATACCGGTACACGTCATACCGGTACACGTCATACCGGTACACGTCATACCGGTACACGTCATACCGGTACACGTCACACCGGTACACGTCATTCACAAGAACTTACAAACATGTTATGACAAACTTTACGGGGAGGTATTTAGTTTGTTCCCTAGACCTCCAGCAAGCTTAAAATTACACCCCCTCGAGTCCCTTTCAAGATTAATTAGTACATTTTTCGGTAGAAAAATGTCCCGGCCAAAGGCCTTTTCCTCTTAACTTACAGGCTCGCTATCGCTCGCCAGGATAAAATAGACACCTGAATGGCACGAAATGGGGTGAAAGTTCTTAAAATCGCCAAACTAACGGGGCAAACCTCTTAAAATCTCAAAAGCAATGGGGCTAGACATGAGAGAGAAAGGGGTCAAGAAAAAAGTCCCTCAAGTGGAGATCTCCCCTTAAACCACCATCGATACAAACCAACATGAAAACAGAAAAACAAGACGAATGATAATAATAACAAAATATAACAAAAATAAATAGGAACAATTATTACGATACCGCCCCAACTATAAATGTCTCTCCTTGCGCCATCATCGGAAGAAATGGACAGTTGACCAGGGAAGGAAAGTGGTGCGGTGAAATACGCGGCCTAGGTGACCATAAATCAGAGGGATTGTGTGAGGCAGGTGACAACATGGAATGGTGTTGGTTGCCTCGTAAATTTATCTCTTACTATCTCTCTCTCTCGATCTTTATTCTCTCTCTCTCTCTCTCTCTCTCTCTCTCTCTCTCTCTCTCTCTCTCTCTCTCTCTCTCTCTCTCTCTCTCTCTCTCTCTCTCCTTTTACTCGCTCTTCTCTCTCTCTCTCTCTCTCTCCCTCTCTCTCTCTCTCTCTCTCTCTCTCTCTCTCTCTCTCTCTCTCTCTCTCTCTCTCTCTCTCTCTCTCCTTCTGTTCTATCCTTCCCTTCAACTTTCCTTTTCTATCGGGTATGCCATCTCTACTAGAAATAAGTCCTGACCACCTCGTTTGGAGCGTAAGGTCTGTGTGGCCAGTGTATCTATGTAAATGTATGTAAATCTCACTCTCTATCTCTGACTGACTGTGTGTGTGTGTGTGTGTGTGAGTGCGTTGTACATAGTTGGATTTTCAAGTCATTCGTCTGGGAAACTTGTCAATAGATTGATGTGTCCAAGGCTAGTTAGTGACCTCTCTTCTTACACTCTGGACTACGACGAAAAAAAAACTCATACCTACACATGCTCTCAAAATGTAAATAGATAATGTATACCCAATCACATACATCATTCATATAGCACTGGATTAATTTGCATGTTTAAATAACGGCTTCAAGTTAAAGAAGACCAAACATTAATCTGTCCAGTGCCGATCAAGTCATTATCGAAACTTAGATAACCTCGTTTATATTGTAAGTGAATTTAAATTGTTCAGTCATTTTTCATTGTAAATCGTTATTTTGATTTAATGTAATACATGATTTAGTATACACCTATATATATACTGTATATATATATATATATATATATATATATATATACTGTATATATATATATATATATATATATATATATATATATATACTGTATATATATGAATCTCAATACACACATTTGCACATTGAAGATTATAATAATTTCCGGAACTTTTTGTGATATGTGGTGAAGTTCCAGACTGCATCTCAATCAAGGTCACTCAAAAAGAGGGAAATCCAGACATCTAGTTATTTACGTCTGCAATCTTTTGTTGTTCTTAGTTCTCTATTTATTTTGGTATGTTCTTATATACAGTAGGCTATATATATATTTGTTTTTGCTTTTAATATTACTTCAAGTTATATATATATATTGGTTGTTCACTTTTTTATTTGATTTGTTCATGTATGTATTTATTATTATTATTATTATTATTATTATTATTATTATTATTATTATTATTATTATTTTTTTTTTTTTTTTTTTTTTTTTTTTTAATGCCTTCCTCTTGACACTAGCATTCCACCTGGCTTGGATATTTACATATCCTTCCTTTAAGGGGAGGTATTTAGTTTGTTCCCTAGACCTCCATCAACCTTAAAATTACACCCCCTTGAGTCCCTTTCAAGATAAATTTGTACATTTTTCGGTAGAAAAATGTCCCGGCCGAAGGCCGGTTCCTCTTAAAATACAGGCTCGCTATCGCTCGCCAGGATAAAATAGACACCTGAATTGCACGAAAGGTCTTAATATGGGTGAAAGTTCTTAAAATCGCTAAACTAATGGGTCAAACGTTTTATAATATCAAAAGCAATGGGGCTAAACATGAGGGAGAAAGGGGTCCAGAAAAAAATCCCTCAAGTGGAGACCTCCCCTTAACACCTTGGTCAACTACGATGTACGAGACACTACGAGACGACCAGTGAACATGGCTGGGTTTTATGGAGTGAGTTGTTCGTTGAGGCTGGTGTTCCTAGTTTTAATGTCTATCTTGAACTTGTTTCTTTTATTTTAATAATTGCGTATCTGTGTTCAAATACTAATCTCGGTATTTTTGTTAACTTATTACAAAGTTTGATGACGTTCTCTTTTGTCTTCAATGCAACGTAAGCTAATGACCACTAATAATTCAGTTGATGAGCTATTTATGGTATGAAGTTTAAACAGAGAAATAGTTCGATTTAGATGTATAGTTGTGAGATACTTCCACATAGAGCACAACACCCGGGACAGTTACTGATTAGGGAAGAGATTGAAAGGCACTGGAAATAGACCTACGTGGATAGGAATGTTATATCCTTTGAACATATATTCTCCTTAGATGGTGAACCGGTATACAATATATGATTAGTTGTTTTTAACCCTCTCCGACATATGACGCGATTTTGAGCCGATTAGGGATACTTTAAAGCCTTTGTTACCATCAGGGGTATTTAGAAACCTTTAGTTTAGTTACTTCAACCTCTGCAGTTGTCTTTGAGTTAGCTGTGTTGAGCCGATTAGGGATACTTTAAAGCCTTTGTTACCATCAGGGGTATTTAGAAACCTTTAGTTTAGTTACTTCAACCTCTGCAGTTGCCTTTGAGTTAGCTGTGTTGAGCCTATTAGGGATACTTTAAAGCCTTTGTTACCATCAGGGGTATTTAGAAACCTTTAGTTTAGTTACTTCAACCTCTGCAGTTGTCATTGAGTTAGCTGTGGGCAGAAAACTAATTTTGGAGAGGTAATTATAAGAGTGAGAGAACACTATTTCTTATTGCTAATCTGGCAACCTCTGCATCATATGAGTCTGAAGGGGTTAATAGTAAGAATATATATATCTCCTTGAAACATCTGAACAAAGATTGAACAGGCAAGATTTCTTCCTGTGTGCTATAGGAAGCGCCTCTACTTCTAACCTGATAGAAAACTACAGTCGAAGTTGTGAAAGAATGTTGCGACTTTCTTGGAGATTAAATGGTCGTGGAAAGGGATTTGTTGACAGTTTATAAAGCGACAATTATGATATACCGAAAAAACCATTAGGGTAACTGTTTGAACCACAGAACTAATCTGTCACCGTGTTGTGCTATCGTTGTGTGGCTTTCAGACAGTTTTAAGGGGAGGTTTTTAGTTCGTTCCCTAGAATTCCATCAAGCTTAAAATTACACTCCCTAGACCCCCTTTCAAGATAAATTACACCCCCTAGACCCCCTTTCAAGATAAATTACACCCCCTAGACCCCCTTTCAAGATACATTACACCCCCTAGACCCCCTTTCCAGATAAATTTGTACATTTTTCGGTAGAAAAATGCCTCTTAAATTACAGGCTCGCTATCGCTCGCCAGGATAAAATCGACACCTAAATGGCACGAAATGTCTTAAAATTGACATAAATTGGGCAAAGGTTCTTAAAATCACCAAACTAATGGGGCGAACGTCTTAGAATATCAAAACCAATGGGACTAAACATGAGAGAGAAAGGGTTCCCGAAAAAAATCCCTCAAGTGGAAATTTCCCCTTAAGTAATAGACCACTTCCTGTTTACACTCTCATAGCAAGGAACCCGCGCTTTGTTTACAAATATGGGGTGTATCGTCTTTGTTTAGCATGTGTTTCATGATTGTTAGTGCTCCTTGCATCGTGTTTGCATTTGCGTATTTTAAGCTTTACCCCTTTGTCTCGCTTTAATTCAACATTTTTAACATATATTTTTAAAGCTAAGCACAAGTTAATCACGTGAACAGTGAGATTGAGTAACTTTATGCAGAGATATATTTGTTGCACAGATAGCAAATGCAATCATACCTAAAAAAAAATCACTACTGTTTGCGCATATAAATAAGCAAAGCGCAAGCAGTAAGCTTAAGGGTAGATTTCCACTTGATGGATTATTTTCTGACCCCTTTCTCCCTCATGTTTAGACCCATTGCTTTTGAGATTTTAAGAACTTTCGCCCCATGTCTGTAAATGTTAAGACTTTTCGTGCCATTTAAGTGTCGATTTTTTACCTGGCGAACGATAGCGAGCCTGTAATTTAACAGAAATCGGCCTTTGGCCGGAACACATTTATCTTGAAAAGGGGTCAAGGGGCTGTAATTTTAAGTTTGATGGAGGTATAGGGAACAAACTAAAAACCTCCCCTTAAACACAAGACACATAAAATAACTAACCGACAACAAAGGATGAACACAATAGCACCCAATTACAGGGGTGAAAAGGACAATAGACAAGTACAATGATAGCAACAATAGTATTAACAGTTAAACGAACAACAACAACAACGTGTGATATAAACAATGTCACCGCCACCAACATCACCCAAATTAAGGGGAGATCTCCACTTGAGGGATTTTTTGCTGGACCCCTTTCTCCCTCATGTTTAGCCCCATTGCTTTTGATATTATAAAACGTTTGCCCCATTAGTTTAGCGATTTTAAGAACTGTCACCCCATATTAAGACCTTTCGTGCAATTCAGGTGTCGATTTTATCCTGGCGAGCGATAGCGAGCCTGTAATTTAAGAGGAACCGGCCTTCGGCCGGGACATTTTTCTACCGAAAAATGTACACATTTATCTTGAAAGGGACTCAAGGGGGTGTAATTTTAAGCTTGATGGAGGTCTAAGGAACAAACTAAATACCTCCCCTTAATCCATTCAAACAAAGAACAGCGACACAAACAATAAAAACAATACAAACAACAAAGACAAATACTAACAATCAACACAAACACAAACACACACACACACACACACACACACACACAAACAAACACACACACACACACAAAGAAAACAAAACTAATCGATTTTATTCACCGCAATAAGTAAATCAAACTAACCCCTTCAGTACCATGACGGCTGTTTACCTTTGAGTCTAGCTAAAGAAGGACCTATGTTATTCAGAGGGTAAATATAGATCGTATTTACCCCTCTGAGTCCTCAAGGCAGATTACAAGCCAACGCAAATCGCCTACTAGTAACCAGAATGAGATGACAATTACGTAATGGTGGTGAAAGGGTTAACACCGAAAAAAACACCACTTTACTGTAGCTAACACCAGCCACTTCACTCAAACGCAACACAAACAGCAACAAACACAACACAATTACCAAGAAACAATACCGTGATAGTCAACAGCCCCGACTTGCAACACAAATACTAAGAGTTTCAAGTACCCCGCACAACAACAACAACACCAACACCAACACCAACACCAACAACAAAGGGAACAGCACAAACAACAACAACAACAACAACAACAACAACAACAACAGCAACAGCATTATCAACCAATACTCACAAAGAATACCAGCAAACGCAACAACTGGAACCAACACCCTAATATTTTAATAACCCTAGCCACAACCACCTCCCTCAACAAAGCCACTACCAACAACGAAAGGAACACCACACAACAACAACAACAACAAAACAACGACCCATCAACACAGAAAACCTTGGAAATCAACAACCGAGACCAACGGCAAACGCACTTAAAACTGTAATTACCCTAGCGATACCGATAACACCCGACTAAAACACCTCACACGATAACATCCCGACTAAAACACCTCACACGATAACACCCGACTAAAACACCTCACACGATAACACCCGACTAAAACATCCTCACACGATAACACCCGACTAAAACACCTCACACGATAACACCCGACTAAAACACCTCACACGATAACACCCGACTAAAACACCTCACACGATAACAGAACATCACATGATACGCAACATATACCCAAGACAGAGCCCCCCGGGAAATATTCAACACGGACCAACTACAAAAGCACTACTAACACTCTTAATTCAGGGGAGATTTCCACTTGAGGGATTGTTTTCTGGATCCCTTTCTCCCTCATGTTTAGCCCCATTGCTTTTGATATTTTAAGACTTTCGCCCCATTAGTTCGATGATCTTAAGAAATGTTGCCCCATTTCTGTCAATTTTAAGACCTTTCGTGCCAATTAGGTGTCAATTTTTTCCTGGCGAGCGATAGCGAGCCTGTAAGTTAAGAGGAACCGGCCTTCGGCCAGGACATTTTTCTACCGAAAAATGTACACATTTATCTTAAAAGGGGGTCACGGGGGAGTAATTTTAAGCTTGATGGCAGTCTAGGGAATCAACTAAAAACCTCCCCTTAAGCGTGTCGACGAACTACACAATAAGACGGTTCCAACGCTCTACAATATACGCCCCTCCTCCTGACCAAGCGTGTCGAACAGGTATATATAATGCGTCTCTGTGTACCTCCATAGCAATCATCAAAGCTATGTACTACCGACGCTGCTACCGGTAGCATCGTAACTACCACCACCACCACAACTACCAACCTTTAAGGCTCGCGTTTTTCTGGTCCCCTTTCTTCCTCGTGTTTATAGCCCCATTGGTTTTCAGATCTTTAGACATTCGCTCCGTTAGTTTGTCGATTTTAAAACCTTTCGTCTCATTTTTTATAGTAATATCAAGACCTTTCGTACCATTTAGGAGTCGATTTTTTCCTGGCGAGCGATAGCGAGCCTGTCATTTTAAGAGAAATCGGGCCGGGACATTTTTCTATCGAAAAATGTACAAATTTATCTTGAAAGGGGGTCTATGGAGTGATTTTTAAAGCTTGATGAAGGTCTAGGGAGGACTAAAAGATAAATGAATATATAAACAAAGCCAAACAATAACCAGCAATACCCCTTAAAGCTACACACACCACACCTACCAACACTTAAGGGGAGGCATTTACTTTGTTCCCTAGACCTCCATCAACCTTAAAATTACATCCCCTTGAGTCCCTTTCAACATATTTAGTTTGTTCCCTAGACCTCCATCAAGCTTAAAATTACACCCCCTTGAGTCCCTTTCAAGATAAATTTGTACATTTTTCGGTAGAAAAATGTCCCGGCCGAAGGCCGGTTCCTCTTAAATTACAGGCTCGCTATCGCTCGCCAGGATAACATTGACACCTGAATTGCACGAAAGGTCTTAATATGGGGTGAAAGTTCTTAAAATCGCTAAACTAATGGGGCAAACGTTTTATAATATCAAAAGCAATGGGGCTAAACATGAGGGAGAAAGGGGTCAAGAAAAAAATCCCTCAAGTGGAGATCTCCCCTTAAACCATACAAGTTGAGGGAATACTTACAAAATCACTGTCAATTAAAGACAAACATTAATATACTGTATAAAAAAACAAATGAAAGGAAGCAGTTGAGCTTAGAAGGGATATAAAGCGAGAGTGAGGCAGGTGGCGGAAGCGTGAATAATAGTTTACGTAATCCTTCCTTCCGCCTCCCTAATACTCTTGATTCAGAGGCTCGTTTATATTTGTCCTTCGTTTTCTATATCTTCGTTTTCTATATCTTCGTTTTCTATATCTTCGTTATTCTTCAGTCAGTCTCTGTCTTTGCCTAATTTGTTTAGCGTCCTATGGATTTTTTTTAGCTATTAACCCTCTCACGTTCTTGACGCAATGTTGAGCCTATTAGGGATACTTTAAAGCCTTTGTTACCATCAGGGGTATTTAGAAACCTTTAGTTTAGTTACTTCAACCTCTGCAGTTGTCTTTGAGTTAGCTGTGGGCAGAAAACTAATTTTGGAGAGGTAATTATAAGAGTGAGAGAACTATTTATTATTGCTAATCGGGCAACTCCTGCGTCATAAAAACGTGAAAGGGTTAATCAATCTTGTACCCTCTATTCATTCAGAGTCTCTCTCTCTCTCTCTCTCTCTCTCTCTCTCTCTCTCAATGAATCAATCGTCCTTCTCCCCCACAACAGCCTTGAACCCAACCCAGTGGTCACTTCACCCTAATTACCCACCACCATTGCTCAAGGCCAACAACATTATCCTCCCTCCTCTTTCGCTCCTTCGTTCTCGTTTTCATTCGCCCTGTTTCATTTAGGGGAGATATCCACTTGAGGGACTTTTTTCTTGACCCCTTTCTCTCTCATGTCTAGCCCCATTGCTTTTGAGATTTTAAGAGGTTTGCCCCGTTAGTTTGGCGATTTTAAGAACTTTCACCCCATTTTAAGACCTTTCGTGCCATTCAGGTGTCTATTTTATCCTGGCGAGCGATAGCGAGCCTGTAACTTAAGAGGAAACGGCCTTTGGCCGGGACATTTTTCTACCGAAAAATGTACAAATTAATCTTGAAACGGACTCGAGGGGGTGTAATTTTAAGCTTGCTGGAGGTCTAGGGAACAAACTAAATACCTCCCCTTAATGCTCCCTCCCTCCCTCCCTCCCCTTATGTATCTCACCCTTTACCTTCTATCTGTCCTTCACTCCCCTTACCTGTCTAACCAGGTGTGTTTGTCATACCGTCGTGATTCCTCCCGTCTGTACCGCGTATTAACCCTTTCACGCACATATGACGCAGAGGTTGCCAGATTAGCAATAAGAAATTGATGCAGCACAGAGCAAGCTAAACGTAATGACAGCTGGGAGATGACTTATTAGCGCGACTGTACCTCCCTCCCTTCCTCACTCTCACTATCTACCTGTACCCTCATCACTCTCACTATCTACCTGTACCCTCATCACTATCTACCTGTACCCTCATCACTCTCACTATCTACCTGTACCCTCATCACTCTCACTATCTACCTGTACCCTCATCACGCACTGGCCGAGGAATGCAGTTTTTGCCAGGATCTGTGGAGGACTAATACCTGGGGTTGCCTTCCCTCTTTTTATGTCCTATACCCTGTTTCAAAAAGGTAGGCCAGCAATTGACCACTTGCGAGCTTTTGATCTATAAGGAAGTTGGAGCTGTAAACATCAATATTTAGGAGACATACAACAATTATACGAGTTGGTGATGGATAAATATTGTGCTGAATTGGATTAAATGGATTTATAAATGCACGACCACCGTCTTTCAGCTGGTAATGTTGTTATACAGTATACCGATGTCTACGGCTCCAACTTCCTTATAGCCGGAAACTCGCAAGTGGTCAATTGAGAACTCCAACCTATTTAAGGGGAGGTATTTAGTTTGTTCCCTACGTTTTCATAAAGCTTAAAATTACACCCCCTAGACCCCCTTTCAAGATAAATTTGTACATTTTTCGGTAGAGAAATGTCCCGGCCGGAGGCCGATTGCTCTTAAAATACAGGCTCGCTATCGCTCGCCAGGAAAAAATTGACACCTTAATGACACGAAAGGTCTTAAAATTGACAGAAATGGGTCAAAATGTCTAAACTACTAGGGCGAACGTCTTAAAATCTGAAAAGCAATGGGGCTAAACATGAGGGAGAAAGGGGTCCAGAAAAAAATCCCTCAAGTGGAAATCTCCCCTCAACTCAAAAGGTGCTAGAGCAAACGGACTGGAAATGTCTGCACCTATTGCCTGGCTGATCCTTCCTAAATGGTAGAAATAATACCGCGATTACTTAGGTGTTTGTGAGTTCTAGAGGTTAGTGGTCAAGGGTTTTAGTCTACTTAATTGGAACAGGGTCTAGTGTACAGTCGCGCTAATAAGTCATGTCCCAGCTGTCATTATGTTTGGCTTGCTCTGTGCTGTATTAATGTCTGGCAGATGTTGAATAGGGTGGGTAAGTGTAGGAACATGTTGGTATATTTCACTCGATATGCAGAAATGAAGCTTAGATATGGCTGGTACCAATTATTGATCAAAATATACTTGGTGCCGCGACATCACTTATTAGCGCGACTGTACCTGAATTATCCTATCATCAAATACATTACATAACTTTTTTGTTTTCTCTCCTTCTCCTGTGCACTTATCTTTAAGGGGAGGTATTTAGTTTGTTACCTAGACCTCCATCAAGCTTATAATTACACCCCCTTGAGTCCCTTTTCAAGATATATTTGTACATTTTTCGGTAGAAAAATGTCCCGGCCAAAGGCCGGTTCCTCTTAAATTACAGGCTCGCTATCGCTCGCCAGGATAAAATCGACACCTGAATTGCACGAAAGGTCTTAATATGGGGTGAAAGTTCTTAAAATCGCTAAACTAATGGGGCAAACGTTTTATAATATCAAAAGCAATGGGGCTAAACATGAGGGAGAAAGGGGTCAAGAAAAAAATCCCTCACGTGGAGATCTCCCCTTAACTTTGCTGAAAATGATCGCTGTCCCTACACATAAAAGCACATGTCACCTTCGATTTCCTTTCCTCTAACGTCATTCATCTCTCCATTTATAACATATCATATCATAACATTTTATATCTCCATAACATTTAACATAAATACCCTCTTTGTATATCTAGGCTTTAATTATAATTGTCTAGAATGTGCATTGTGTTATTCTATTGTGCACACAGCTACTGTATATATCTTGAAGCTAACACCAAAGTAGATAAACTCAACACACAAACTTCAATCAAGACCATTCTTTATAGGCGACGTTTACCTAATTGTACTCTGGCAATATGTAATTTGTTTTTTGTCCCGTTTAAGCAATATCTGTGGTCGTAAAAGGGGTTAAATGAGATAGTTCGAAGCCTCTTAATTGCTGTAGGCATATATTGCACTGAATAAAATCGCCTAATAGTTGCGAGAATAGGATTAAGGGGAGATCTCCACTCGAGGGATTTTTTGTTTTACTCATTTCTCCCTCATGTTTAGCCCCATTGCTTTTGATATTATAAAACGTTTGCCCCATTAGTTTAGCGATTTTAAGAACTTTCACCCCATATTAAGACCTTTTGTGCCATTCAGGTGTCAATTTTATCCTGGCGAGCGATAGCGAGCCTGTAATTTAAGAGGAACCGGCCTTCGGCCGAGAAATTTTTCTACCGAAAAATGTACAAATATATCTTGAAAAGGGACTCAAGGGGGTGTAATTATAAGCTTGATGGAGGTCTAGGGAACAAACTAAATAACTCTCCTTAAAAGGACGGCAGCGGAACTCAATAGGTTAATACACAGTAGTTAGAAGCAATTGTAAGAAAACACCAAGCGACTAACCACGGGACTAAGTGAAGCAATTCGCCGGAACAAACAAAGGCAGGCAGACATCAGTAACAAGGCGCATTTTGTGGCCAAGCGGAAGTGGTTAAGAGGAAGCCGTTTAGGGGGAAGTACCGCAGTTCAAGTCTGAGTACAAAGGTAACCAAACACCTGCTGAATTGCCGCGAAGGTGGTGTTACGAGGATACTTTTTTTTCAATAAGTAGTAGCAGCAATATATATGTTTTGTTTTTTACTTCGAGTGAGATATAAAAACATGTTCCTCCAGCTACCCACCCTATTCAACATCTGACAGACATTATTACAGCACAGAGCGAGCCAAATGTAATGGCAGCTGAAATATGACTCAATAGCGCCACCGTACATAAATATATATATATATATATAGGGGAGGTGTGGTGGAGTGGTCATGCCACTGGATTGGTAATCCAATGGACCCGGGTTCAAATCCCGATATGTCAATGGGAAGATATTATTGGGATTGAATTTGTGCTGTACCTAGTATCAGTGCATTACCACAAAGCCCACCGAAATGCCAAAAAAATACCCTCATTGTTCCCTGATTAAATAACACTGTATGAATATTCCCATATTCAAAATATGTTACAGGGGGACAATGCCTAGTGAGTTCACTGCTCAATAGGTGGCATTCTGAGTGAGGGTCTGAGTCTGGAGGGTGAGACGGTGAAACACTTGAGCGAAGCAACCAGCCGCTTCAGAGATGGAGCTGCTTCGAGCCATGATGGATGCTTCGCATGTCTCACTCTCCAGACTGGAACAAGACCTCACGGGCTTCACCGTGTTGAGCGGTGGAATGTACAGGCTCTCAGCCTATGCCCGAGAGGGAGTAGTTGGAATATAGAAAAAAAAAAAAAAAAAAAAAAAAAAAAATATATATATATATCTAAACAAAATTACACATATAATTTGGGGTTTGGATCGGGAGTGCGAAACGCGTCTATAGTTTGTTCATTATAGGTAGGCAAGAAAGTGTGACCCCTAAACTCTGTCACACAAAATGGACTAGAACAAATGTGCTGCAAAATGACCACACCAATTCTCTGGACGACATTTCCAAAACGGTTCAAAGAAGAAATAAACAATGGTGATAATAACATATATATATATATATATATATATATATATATATATATATATATATATATATATATAACTGACAAGGGCACCATTAAGCAAACAAAAACTAACTCCTAAATTACACCGTGACAAAATATTCAACCTATTATAAAACCAAGCAAAACTGTAAATATCAAATAACAGAAAACGGAAGAGCAAGGTAAACAACGGACGAATAACTGGCTAAATGTAAATAACAGAGAGTACAAAGGAGTACAAAGGAAATCAAGCAACAACAGATCTAGTGACCCTTCTAGGTTGAGAGAGAGAGAGAGAGAGAGAGAGAGAGAGCGCGCGAACGAACATCGAGAATAGAGAGAGAGAGAGTGAACGTCGAGAACAGAGAGAGAGTGAACGTCGAGAAGAGAGAGAGAGAGAGAGAGAGAGAGAGAGAGAGAGAGAGAGAGAGAATGAACGTCGAGAGAGAGAGAGCGAATGAACGTCGAGAACAGAGAGAGATAGAGAGAGGACTCGAGGAGTAAGTAATAAAAGTGTCCTTGCCGCGTTCATCAAGGTCCAACTCACCTACCGTGGAATATGAGTCTCACCGCCGCAGTGTTGCCAATTTACCGCTAGCGAGTTTCAGGCTATAAGGAAGTTGGAACCATAAACGTCGATATTAAGGGGAGGTTTTTATTTGGTTCCCTAGACCTCCATCAAGCTTAAAATTACACCCCCTTGAGTCCCTTTCAAGACAAATTTGTACATTTTTCGGTAGAAAAATGTCCCGGCCGAAGGCCGGTTCCTCTTAAATTACAGGCTCGCTATCACCTGACACCTGAATGGCACGAAAGGTCTTAATATGGGGTTTAAGTTCTTAAAATCGCTAAACTAATGGGGCAAACGTTTTATAATATCAAAAGCAATGGGGCTAAACATGAGGGAGAAAGGGGTGAAGAAAAAAAATCCCTCGAGTGGAGATCTCCCCTTAACCAGAAATACAATAATAATGTAGGTTTGTAATGGATAACAAGTATGTTGAATTGGGTTTTAGGTATTTATATAAGCACTACAACGGCAATTTAGGTGATCGTTCTGTTAATTATCGATGTCTACGGCTCCAACTTCCTGATAGACCGAAACTCGCAAGTGGTCAATTGAGTTTTGGTCAATAAGGAAGTTGGAGCTGTGGCCATCGATATTTAGCAGAATTATCAGCTAAAATACGGTCATAATACATATATATATATATACATATATATAATACATATATATATACATGAAACCAAATTGATCTTACTTTTAATCCATCAGAAACCCACATTATTATTGCGTTTCGCTTTAATATCGACGTTCATGGCTCCAACTTTCTTATAGCCTGAGACTCGCATGTGGTCTATTTACCTGCTTTCCCGCTAGATCAAGAGCTATTTACTTCTATCTAGAGGCAAATCGATATATCCAGCGACTTGAATTCTAGCGATATTCTGTAGATTTGAGCCATTTAGAACGATATTGTAGAGATTGTGGCTTTATTGTAGCGATATTCTGTAGATATCAACCATTTAGAGGGATATTATAGAGATTGTGGCATTATTCTAGCGATATTCTGTACATTTGAGGGATATTGTAGAGATTGTGGCATTATTCAAGCGATATTTTGTAGATTTGAGGGATTTTTAGAGATTGTGGCATTATTCTAGCGATATTCTGTAGATTTGAGGGATATTGTAGAGATTGTGGCATTATTGTTAGCGATTTTCGTCATATAATTATATACTCCCTAGCGGACTGAATTTGGCAACGCTGCTTCACCGGAGTTATGCACTATTGTAGTCTGTCACGGAAATGTTGAAACCAGGATAAATTAACACCACATATTGAATTATTAATATTATTATTTTATTAAATTTTGTATTATTATAATATATTGTGTCACTGCTGTTCCCGTTACTACTTTAGGGACCTATAGTCTTTTTTTTTTTTATTTATTTTATATATATATTTTTCAGCTAGCGAGAAATTGACTCATCCCCCATCTTAAGGGGAGGTTTTTAGTTCGTTCCCTAGAATTCCATCAAACTTAAAATTACACCCCCTTGAGTCCCTTTCAAGATATATTTGTACATTTTTCGGTAGAAAAATGTCCCGGCCTGCAAGTATAGAGGCAATGGCCTTAAAAATATACACATTTATTTTGAAAGGGGATCCAAGAGGTGTAATTTTTAGCTTGATGGAGGTCCAGGGAACAAACTTAAATTATCCTTTAAGGGGAGATCTCCACTTGAGGGATTTTTTTCTTGACCCCTTTCTCCCTCATGTTTAGCCCCATTGCTTTTGATATGATAAAACGTTTGCCCCATTAGTTTAGCGATTTTAAGAACTTTCACCCCATATTAAGACCTTTTGTGCCATTCAGGTGTCGATTTTATCCTGGCGAGCGATAGCGAGCCTGTAATTTAAGAGGAACCGGCCTTCGGCCGGGACATTTTTCTACCGAAAAATTTACAAATTTATCTTGAAAGGGACTCAAGGGGGTGTAATTTTAAGCTTGATGGAGATCTAGGGAACAAAGTAAATACCTCCCCTTAATACATAACCATTATAATACATTACAATAGTATCAAAGGTATTTAATGATTCGATACTCCCGATGGAAAATATAATAGCAAATGTGTTTGATCTACCTTTATTTTTAGTATGCAATACACACACACACACACATATATATATATATATATATATATATATATATATATATATATATATATATATATATATATTAATTGTATGGTTTTTAGTTCAGTTGTGTCAAAAAATGCAGATATGCATAAACATACTGAAAATCCTAGCATATCCACTCTATTGGTATAATGTACAGTGGCGCTAATAAGTCATGTCTCAGCTGTCATTACGTTTGGCTCACCCTGTGCTGCATTAATGTCTGTCAGATGTTGAATAGGGGTGGGTAAGTTTAGGAGCATGTTTGTATACCTCACTCAAAGAGAAGAAATCATGTATAAATATTGCTGATACCAATTATTGATCAAAACATAATTGGTGGCCGAGTCATCACTTATTAGACCGACTGTACAGTGTATATTTCCGTGGAGGCGGGGTCCACCAAGCATAGCATACACTTCGTCGCTCTCACCATCTGGGCGACAGACTTTAAGGGGAGGTATTTAGTTTGTTCCCTAGACCTCCATCAAGCTTAAAATTACACCCCCTTGAGTCCCTTTCACGATAAATTTGTACATTTTTCGTTAGAAAAATGTCCCGGCCGAAGGCCGTTTGCTCTTAAATTACAGGCTCGCTATCGCTCGCCAGGAAAAAATCGACACCTTAATTAACGGCACGAAAGGTCTTAAAATTGACAGAAATGGGGGAAAATGTCTTAAAATATCCAAACTACTAGGGCGAAGGTCTTAAAATCTCAAAACCAATGGGGCTAAACATGAGGGAGAAAGGGGGTCAAGAAAAAAATATCCCTCAAGTGGAAATCTCCCCTTAACATGAGAAGCCGTTTACAAGGTGAAGCACATCTGTTATGCTAGATATAAAGATGTCAACAAAGTAAGCCAATTGCCAAGGTTTTATTATGACAATGCACAAAATTCCTTCAGTGACTGTTTACAAAAGGGGCCTGCCTCTATGGTGGGCGTGTGTGAGGGATAGCGGTGTGTATGTGAGATACGAGAGAGGGTGTGAGTGTTTTTTTGTTTTTTCTCTTTCTTGGTTGTATCCATTCGGCCCCATTCAGCCTACAGTTTAAAGACATATATCCTCATCCAGGTGTCTATTTTTTCCTGGAGAGCGATAGCGAGCCAGCATTTTATGGAGAAATCCGGCTTCACCGGAGACATTTTTCTATCGAAAAATGTACACATTTAGCCAGCTGTCTAACTCATTATCCAAATATGGTAGCTCGCAATCGCTCGACACCTGGATGGGGATAAAAGTCTTAAAACAGTAGGCTGAATGGGGCCGAATGGTTACAACCCAGAGAGAAGAAAAAAAAGCAGGTCCCCCCCCCCCCCCAAGGTAAAATATTAAGACAATACAAAGATATAAAGAAGGATAGATAGATAGATAGATAGATAGATAGACAGGAAGAGGGTGGTTAGGGATAGCGGTGTGATTGTGAGATACGAGAGAGAGTGTGTGAGTGTGTGTGGGGGGGGGGGGGGGGATGGGAGGACAGTAACTAGCTCGAGGAATTGAGGTAAAAGAATAAGGTAAAAGAATAAGGTAAAAGAATAAGGTAAAAGAATAAGGTAAAAGAATAAGGTAAAATAATAAGGTAAAAGAATAAGGTAAAAGAATAAGGTAAACGAATAAGGTAAAATAATAAGGTAAAATAATAAGGTAAAAGAATAAGGTAAAAGAATAAGGTAAAATAATAAGGTAAACGAATAAGGTAAAAGAATAAGGTAAAAGAATAAGGTAAAAGAATAAGGTAAAATAATAAGGTAAACGCATAAGGTAAAAGAATAAGGTAAACGAATAAGGTAAAAGAATAAGGTAAACAAATAAGGTAAAAGAATAAGGTAAACAAATAAGGTAAAAGAATAAGGTAAAAGAATAAGGTAAAAGAATAAGGTAACAGAATAAGGTAACAGAATAAGCTAAAAGAGAAACGAAAAGAAGATTAGATAGAGATAGAGAGAGAGAGAGAGAGGTGTGTGGGGCGGGGCAGGGGGGGGGATAGGGTGGTTAGGGATAGCGGTGTGTATGTGAGTTATGAGAGAGGGGGGTGTCTGTAGCACGAAGACTTGAAGTGAACAAAATATATACAGGGATAGTTAGCTCGGTAAAAATATAATGGTTAGGGATAGCGGTGTCAATATAATGGTTAGGGATAGCGGTGTGAATATAATGGTTAGGGATAGCCGGTTAGGGATAGCGGTGTCAATATAATGGTTAGGGATAGCGGTGTGAATAATGTTAGGGATAGCGGTGTCAATATAATGGTTAGGGATAGCGGTGTTAATATAATGGTTAGGGATAGCGGTGTCAATATAATGGTTAGGGATAGCGGTGTGAATATAATGGTTAGGGATAGCGGTGTCAATATAATGGTTAGGGATAGCGGTGTTAATATAATGGTTAGGGATAGCGGTGTCAATATAATGGTTAGGGATAGCGTGTGAATATAATGGTTAGGGATAGCGGTGTCAATATAATGGTTAGGGATAGCGGTGTTAATATAATGGTTAGGGATAGCGGTGTCAATATAATGGTTAGGGATAGCGGTGTGAATATAATGGTTAGGGATAGCGGTGTCAATATAATGGTTAGGGATAGCGGTGTCAATATAATGGTTAGGGATAGCGGTGTGAATATAATGGTTAGGGATAGCGGTGTCAATATAATGGTTAGGGATAGCGGTGTTAATATAATGGTTAGGGATAGCGGTGTCAATATAATGGTTAGGGATAGCGGTGTGAATATAATGGTTAGGGATAGCGGTGTCAATATAATGGTTAGGGATAGCGGTGTCAATATAATGGTTAGGGATAGCGGTGTCAATATAATGGTTAGGGATAGCGGTGTCAATATAATGGTTAGGGATAGCGGTGTCAATATAATGGTTAGGGATAGCGGTGTCAATATGAGCGATGAGAGAGGGTTTGAGGAATGGAAGGTCAGTAATTGTGTTGAAGAGTAAAAATATTGAGGAAAGGATAGATATTTATAATGATAGATATTTATAATGATAGATATTTATAATGATAGATATTTATAATGATAGATATTTATAATGATAGATAGACAAATGGACAAGGAGAAGGTCGTTAAGGGGAGATTTCCACTCGAGGATTTTTTTGTTTCACCCCTTTCTCCCTCATGTTTAGCCCCATTACCTTTGAGGTTCGCCCCATTAGTTTGGCGATTTTAAGAACTTTCAACCCATTTATGTCCCTTTTAAGACCTTTCGTCCCATTTAGGTGTCGATTTTTTTCCTGGCGGGCGATAGCGAGCCTGTAATTTAAGAGGAACCGGCCAAAATGTACAAAGTTATCTTGAAAGGGGGTCAAAGGGGTGTAATTTCAAGCTTGATGGTAGTCTAGGAAACACACTAGAAACCTCCCCTTAAGGGGAAGTATTTAGTGTGTTTCCTAGATTTCCATCAAGCTTGAAATTACACTCCCTTGACCCCCTTTCAAGATAAATTTGTACATTTTTCGGTAGAAAAATTTCCCGGCCGAAGGCCGGTTCTTCTTAAATTACAGGCTCGCTATAGCTCGCCAGGAAAAAATCGACACCTAAATGGCACGAAAGGTCTTAAAAGTGACATAAATGGGGTGAAAGTTCTTAAAATCGCCAAACTAATGGGGCGAACATCTTAAAATCTTAATAGCAATGGGGCTAAACATGAGGGAGAAAGGGGTCAACAAAAAATCCCTCAAGTGGACAGGATAGCGGTGTAAATGTGAGCTATGGGAGGGTGTAGGCAGGGAATAGAAGGACAGTAGCTAGGACAAAGAATTGATGTAGCCTAGTAAGGACATACAGCGATGATAGACAGGAGAGTAAGTTAGATCGACAAGGATAGGGAGGGATGGATGGCGGTGGAGGTGTGAATGTCAGAGTATTATTAACGCCAAATAACCCACAACTGAAATTAAGGGGGCCCATACACGTCTCCACTTCATCTCATCCTCTCTCTCTCTCTCTCTTCATTCTCTCTCTCTCTCTCTCTCTCTCTCTACTCTCTCACTCTCTCTCCTCTCTCTCTATCGCTCCTTATCTCTCTCTCTCTCTCTTTTGTCTCCGGCTCTTCTCTTTTCTCTCTCTCTCTCTCTCTCTCTCTCTCTCTCCTCTCTCTCTCGCTCTCTCTCTCTCTCTCTCTCTCTCTCTCTCTCTCGGGGTTGTATCCGTTCAGCCCCATTCAGCCTACTGTTTAGGACGTTTACCCACATCCAGGCGTCGATTTTTTTCCTGGCGAGCGGTAGCGAGCCAGCATATTTCGTTTTAATGTTTTTGACAACAGGCTAAGTTTGTACATTTTTCGATAGAAAAATGTCTCCGGCGAAGCCGGATTTCTCCATGCAATGCTGGCTCGCTATCGCTCGCCAGGAATAAATCGACACCTGGATGGGGATAAACGTCTTAAAACAGTAGGCTGAATAAGGCCGAATAGATAAAAACCAAAGAGAGAGAGAGAAAAGGAGAGCAGAAAAGCAGGTGACCCCCCTTAATGAAAGCATGCAATGCTCCCAGGATTCGAACTTAGGATATCTCATACAGAACACACACACGCTCAAACCATTACACCATCAATATTATAATAACATACGAAATAATATATATAAAACACGATTCAATGTCTCCTTCCTCATTTTACAGAATTGTGGATGATTTATAGTTGCAGATTGTTATGTTGTCCCGTCATTCCCTGGCATCAATTACCGTCTCTCAAGCACGAAAGATCTTCAGTGTCTCACGCTATTATGATGTTCGTAGTGCGTGAAGCTGGCGGATGTTGAGTTAAGCTAGAAAATATGTAGTGTCAAGCTAGAAAATATGTAGTGTCAAGCTAGAAAATATGTAGAGTGAAGCTAGAAAAAATGTAGAGTCAAGCTAGAAAATATGTAGCGAAGCTAGAACATATGTAGTCAAGCTAGAAAATAGTCAAGCTAGAAAATAGTCAAGCTAGAAAATAGAGTCAAGCTAGAAAATATGTAGAGTGAAAGCTTAGAAGATATAGAGTCAAGCTAGAAAATATGTAGTCAAACTAGAAAATATGTAGAGTCAAGCTAGAAAATATGTAGTCAAGCTAGAAAATATGTAAAGTCAAGCTAGAAAATAAGGTCCTACTTTTTATATTTTCAAGTTAGGTTGTCTCTCAAATGCTGACTATCTAAATTAATTAGTTGGCATTATTAGTTGGGGGGAGGGGCGTATTTATTTGCTCATTAATATAAATTCGATGTTTTTTTTTAGTTTCCTCCCTAGACCTCCATCAAGCTTAAAAAAAATACAAAAAAGTTCAAATAAAAATTAAAAACAAAAAAATAAACAAAAACATCCGTCCTAGACCCCCCTTCAAGATAAATATGTACATTTTTCAATAGAAAAATGTCCGGGCCTAAGGCCGGTTCTTTTGAAATTACATGCTCGCTATCGCTCGCCAGGCAAAAATCGACACCTAAATGGCACGAAAAGTCTTGATATTGACAAAGAAATTCGGTGAAAGGTCTTGGAATCGCCAGACTAATGGGCCGAACGTCTACTGCTAATAATAATAATAATAATAATAATAATAGTAGTAATAATAATAATAATAATAATAATAATAATAATAATAATAATAATAATAATAATAATAATAATAACAATAATAATAATAATAACAAAAGGAATAAAATACAATAATTATCTCAAAATACCTTAAATCTACTATTAATGACTTGTCGATAGATCATTGGTAGGAGGTAGGTGTCCTTGTATAGTAGTAGTTGTTGTTGTTGTTGTTGTTGTTGTTCCCCAAGCTGCCTGGCCGAACAGCCCCAAGGCCCCGAGTAAGGCCAAGGCCAGAAACGAGCGCCCCCATTGTATAGTGATATATAGTAGAGTACTCATTGTTCGTAACCTATATTTAGCTTCATTAACAGACTTCCGATTCGTCAAGGCCAAATGTTTAAGAATTGTCATTGCGGTAAGAAATAAAATAGCTATCATATTGAAAAAGACTTCTTATCTATATATGTATATATAAAAGACTCTCCTCCGCCCCCTCTCCCCTCCCCCACATCTCTCTCTCTCACTCTCACACACACACTCACTCTCATGTAGTTATGTAGTATGTATAGTTAACTATTTACGAGAAAAAACTATTGATAAGCTAAATTTCATAGTATAATAAATGTGTGAATGTCGAAATATGTATTAATATGTTGACTATCATTAGTATTAAGAATATTTCCCATTATAGTGATTGCATACGGAATTGATAGGCTCGTTGTGTTCGGACCATCTATGATAATAACCCTTTCAAGACACGGTGATGCAATACGGTTCTATTTGCCAGCTATTATTAGACGCTGTTATTCAGATTAAGAAGGGTATATGGAAGTCGGAGGGTTGTTGTTGTTGTTGTTTTTCCCCAAGCTGCCTTGCCGAACAGCCCCAAGGCCCCGAGCAAGGCCAAGGCCATAACCGAGTGCCCCCACAGACCCCCCCCCCCCCCCCCCACCACAATAAAGCCTGGGTGACTGAAGCCACTCCATGGCGGGGAGCTGAGGAGGGTGCGGAAACGCCCGGGAAACCAAAGCCCCACCCAGGGCCCTGTGCCCCTCAGCAATTATGAAGAGAAAATTGAAGGGCAAAGGAAAGATGTGACGCTTTGGCTTCCAATCTTGGTTGATTGGGAGGTCAATCCACGCAAGAGACGCCGTCACTTGAGATCTAGAAAATATATAAGTTAAAGGAACAGTCAGAGTAAGCTATGGGTATGGCAGAGATCGCTCAGTTCTCACTCTGATAGACCAGCCCATCACCACATGACTAGAACCCAATCCTCTCAGCATCAGCTAGGAAAGGCCCTAGAAAGCCGCCTTTGGCGGGGGGATAGCTCCCCTATTTCAACCCCTTTCGGGGTCGGAGGGTTAATCGACATAGTCTTAACCCTTTTAAGGGGATTGACCTGCTTTTTGTTATTTATGTCCATTTTCTCTCTTTCTCTGGCTTGTATCCATTCGGCCCCATTCAGCCAACTATTCTAAGACGTTTATCCCCATCTAGGTGTCGCTTTCTTCCTGGCGAGCGATAGCGAGCCAGCATTATATGAAAAATCCGGCTTCGCCGGAAAAAAAAATCTATCGAAAAATTTATAAATTTAGCCTGCTGTCAAACAAAAATACAAAATATGCTAGCTCTCTACCGCTCACCAGTAAAAAAAGACACCTGGATGGAGATAAACGTCTTAAAACAGTAGGCTGAATGGGGCCAAATGGATACAAGCCAGAGAATGATAGAAAAGGACAGAACAAAAACAGGTCACCCCCCTTAATCCCAACAGACCCCCCCCCCCCCAAGCTGTATATAACTGTCTAATGGCGGCCAGAATAAACGGTCAAAATACAGGTTAACCCCTTCTATACCGGCGACGTCTTTTAACCCCTTCAGACTCATATGACGCAGAGGTTGCCAGATTAGCAATAAGAAATAGAGCTCTCTCACTCTTATAATTACCTCTCCCAAATTAGTTTTCTGCCCACAGCTAACTCAAAGACAACTGCAGAGGTTGAAGTAACTAAACTAAAGGTTTCTAAATACCCCTGATGGTAACACAGGCTTTAAAGTATCCCCAATAGGCTCAACACAGCTAACTCAAAGACAACTGCAGAGGTTGAAGTAACTAAACTAAAGGTTTCTAAATACCCCTGATGGTAACAAAGGCTGTAAAGTATCCCCAATAGGCTCAACACAGCTAACTCAAAGACAACTGCAGAGGTTGAAGTAACTAAACTAAAGGTTTCTAAATACCCCTGCTGGTAACAAAGGCTTTAAAGTATCCCCAATAGGCTCAACACAGCTAACTCAAAGACAACTGCAGAGGTTGAAGTAACTAACTAAAGGTTTTCTAAATACCCCTGATGGTAACAAAGGCTTTAAAGTATCCCCAATAGGCTCAACACAGCTAACTCAAAGACAACTGCAGAGGTTGCAGTAACTAAACTAAAGGTTTCTAAATACCCCTGATGGTAACAAAGGCTTTAAAGTATCCCCAATAGGCTCAACACAGCTAACTCAAAGACAACTGCAGAGGTTGAAGTAACTAAACTAAAGGTTTCTAAATACCCCTGATGGTAACAAAGGCTTTAAAGTATCCCTAATCGGCTCAAAATCGCGTCATATGTCGGAGAGGGTTAATATAATATTCTAGCTGTATTTTGACGATTTTCTGCAGCTTAAGAAGGATCTGTGGTAGTAAAAAGGGTTCAGGGGGGTGACCTGCTTTTGTATCTTTCTTTGTTGTATCCATTCGGCCCCGTTCATCCTACTGTTTTAAGACATTTATCCCCATCCAGGTGTCGATTCTTTTACTGGCGAGCAATAGCGAGCCACCATATTTTGGATAAGTTAGACAGCCGGCTAAATGTGTACATTTTTCGATAGAAAAAATTTCTCCGGTGAAGCCGGACTTCTTCATAAAATGCTGGCTCGCTATCGCTCGCCAGTAAAAAAATCGACACCTGGATGGGGATAAATGTCTTAAAACAGTAGGCTGAATGGGGCCAAATGGATACAACAAAGAAAGAGAAAAAAACAGGTCACCCCCCTTAAGGGGAGATTTCCACTTGAGGGACTTTTTTCTTGAACCCTCTCTCCCTCATGTTTAGTCCCATTGATTTGTCTAAGTTTAAGACGTTCGCCCCATTATTTTGACGATTTTAAGAACTTTCGACCCATTTCTGTCAATTTTAAGACCTTTCGTGCCATTTAGGTGTCGATTTTATCCTGGCGAGCGATAGCGAGCCTGTAATTTAAGAGGAACCGGCTTTCGGCCGGGACATTTTTCTACCGAAAAATGTACAAATTTATCTTGAAAGGGGCTCAAGGGGGTGTAATCTTCAGCTTGATGGATATCTAGGGACCAAACTAAAAACCTCCCCTTAATACAGTATTGTTGTCATTCCACTACAACGCACCATAAATCTGGACAGCCAAGGTGAAGGAAATCTCCACTGCGGAAAATTAGCGCCCCCTCACTTACGCAATAAATCTCGGCGTACCGGAGGTAGTTTACGCGTATCGCACCTTGGAAAATGCGTATGTTAGGCGTTACGGTGTCCGGTTGGGGTGCACGATTGGCCAAAGAAACACGCTCACTTGTTTCATTACCTGTGGTGTGCCTCGAGGGGTGAGTTTTATATACGTGTCCTTCGTAGACCTCCATCAAACAAGACAATAATACCCTCAAGACCTGCGAGACAAATGTGTGCATATTTTCGGCATAAAATGTATGATACATAGCTATATATGTAAATGTATGTAAATATATGATACATAGCTATATACGTACATTCAATACGTCAATATTACAACGCTGTTCCAGATGTAGTCCGCGTCCAGTGAACTATAAACGGACATCTCGGGAACCTCCACATCACACTAAAACGCACATTTCACCTCGAATATTCAATCAAACGAACCACCTACATTTCAACGCTCTTTAACACCAAGCAACGACTTAAGGGGAGATATCCACTTGAGGGACTTTTCTCTTGACCCCTTTCTCTCTCATGTCTAGCCCCATTGCTTTTGAGATTTTAAGATGTTTGCCCCGTTAGTTTGGCGATTTTAAGAACTTTCACCCAATTTAAAGACCTTTCGTACCATTCAGGTGTCTATTTTATCCTGGCGAGCGATAGCGAGCCTGTAACTTAAGAGGAGACGGCCTTTGGCCGGGACATTTTTCTACCGAAAAATGTACAAATTAATCTTGAAAGGGACTCGAGGGGGTGTAATTTTAAGCTTGATGGCGGTCTAGGGAACAAACTAAATACCTCCCCTTAACCCCTTGAAGATTAAGACATGGTTTATTCGGGCTATATATAGGTAGACGATGATATTCAACCTAGGAAGGCTTTTTTTTTGGGGGGGGGGGGGGGGGGGGAGAGAGAGTCCGAGAGATGATGGAGATTCTAGAGGGTCTTCCAAAGCTAAAATACAATCGTCGAAGCGTATCAAAATCCTCAAGGGGTGTTATCAAGGGGTGTTATCAAGGGGTGTTATCAAGGGGTGTTAAGGGGTGTTATCAAGGGGTGTTAAGGGGTGTTATCAAGGGGTGTCAAGGGGTGTTATCAAGGGGTGTTATCAAGGGGTGTTATCAAGGGGTGTTATCAAGGGGTGTTATCAAGGGGTGTCAAGGGGTGTTATCAAGGGGTGTTATCAAGGGGTGTTATCAAGGGGTGTTAAGGGGTGTTATCAAGGGGTGTTAAGGGGTGTCAAGGGGTGTTATCAAGGGGTGTCAAGGGGTGTTATCAAGGGGTGTTAAGGGGTGTTAAGGGGTGTCAAGGGGTGTTATCAAGGGGTGTTAAGGGGTGTTAGTGTTATCTTCGATTCATGTGTTTACATTTGTCTAGTTCAGGGGAGATTTCCACTGGAGGGATTTGTTTTCTTTTCTGGACCCCTTTCTCCCTCATGTTTAGCCCCATTGCTTTTGAGATTTTAAGACCTTCGCCCTAGTAGTTTGGACATTTTGCCCCATTTCTGTCAGTTTTAAGACCTTTCGTGCCGTTAAGGTGTCAATTTTTTCCTGGCGAGCGATAGCGAGCCTGTAATTTAAGAGCAACCGGCCTCCGGCCGGGACATTTTTCTACCGAAAAATTTACAAATTTATCATGAAAGGGGGTCTAGGTGGTGTAATTTTAAGCTTGATGAAAAAGTAGGGAACAAACTAAATACCTCCCCTTAAGAGATGATCTACATTACAGGAGGAGTAATGATGGTAAAGCTAAACTAAATACCTCCCCTTTATAGGAGGAGTAATGATGGTAAAGCTAAACTATTGAGGCATACTGTAGCTAGGGGGCCCCTCTCTCCCATGGTCGACAGGCGTCCTCGCTGTGACTGATGTGAGAGTCTTAGCACCCGGGGGACATGCTAATATTACCACAACATGATATATCTATGAGGGGAGGGTGGGGGGGGGGGGGGGGAGAGAGAGAGAGAGAGAGAGAGAGAGAGAGAGAGAGAGAGAGAGAGAGAGAGAGAGAGAGAGAGAGAAAGAGAAAGAGAAAGAGAGAGAGAGAGAGAGAGAGATAGATAGATAGAAAACAAGAGAATACGCACACATACTTTTCTACATATATACATAATTGTGTACTGTCATCGATCCATTACTCCAGTTATAGAAGCATGAAACTATGGCATGCAAGCCTACGTGCAAGCCTACATGCAAGCCTACGTGCAAGCCTACATGCAAGCCTACGTGCAAGCCTACATGCAAGCCTACGTGCAAGCCTACATGCAAGCCTACGTGCAAGCAGCTACATTCCAGCCCTACGTGCAAGCCTACATGCAAGCCTACATGCAAGCCTACGTGCAAGCCTACATGCAAGCCTACGTGCAAGCCTACATGCAAGCCTACGTGCAAGCATACGTGCAGGCAACCACACTTGCACGTACAGTTGAAATGCTGAGAGTATGTGACAGGATTTAAGGGAGCCCACCTCGCTTTTTTTTCTCTTGTTTCACTCTCCCCATCTCGTCTTTTGGCTTGGTAATCCCATTCGGAGCGCCATTCGTCCAAGTCATTCAGCCTAACTTGGGGGGGGGGGTTTTAAAAGACGTTTACAACCCCCCATCCAGGTGTCAATATTTTCCTGGCGAGCGGTAGCGAGCCAGTATCATATATATATACTATATATCTATATCTATATATATATTATATATATATATATATACATATATACATATATATATATATATATATATATATATTTTTTTTTTTTTTTTTCTTTTTTTTTTTTTTTTTGACAGCAAGCTAAATTTGTAAATTTTTAGATAGAGAAATGTCTCCGGCGAAGCCGGATTTCTCCATACAATGCTGGCTCGCTATCGCTCGCCAGAAAGAAATAGACGCCTGGATGAGGATAAACGTCTTAAAACAGTTGGCTGAATGGGGCCGAATGGATACAAGCCAGAGAAAGAGAGAAAAAGAGAGAAAGATAAAAAAGCCGGTGACCTCCCTTAACCCCTTCAGTACCAGTGACGTACTTTTTGTTATTTTCGGGCAACTGTTAGACGATGTTTTCCGTTTCAGCATTCCGTCTCCAGCAATTAACAGGCATCAAACTATCTCACTTAAGGGCAGATCTCCACTTGAGGATTTTTTTTTCTTGACCCCTTTCTCCCTCATGTTTAGCCCCATTGCTTTTGATATTATAAAACGTTTGCCCCATTAGTTTAGCGATTTTAAGAACTTTCACCCCATATTAAGACCTTTCGTGCCATTCAGGTGTCGATTTTATCCTGGCGAGCGATAGCGAGCCTTTAATTTAAAAAGCACCGGCCTTCGGCCGGGACATTTTTCTACCGAAAAATGTCCAAATTGATCTTGAAAGGGACTCAAGGGGGTGTAATTTTAAGCTTGATGGAGGTCTAGGGAACAAACTAAATACCTCCCCGTAACCTACAGTATTTTGTTGGTTTATACACTATATATATATATATATATATATATATATATATATATATATATATAATACTATACTATATATATACAGTATATCATAATATACACACACGCGCACAATCTGTAAATTACACTTGCACCATTACACGAGAACGTTACACCTCAAAGTAGAAAATAACCGCTGTAAATCTCGCTGAAAATGCAACATCAGGCTAAGGACCGGGAGCAGCTTGTTCTGTTTGACGCGACACAGGCACAAAATATATACATCGCGAAATCCATGATGTCATTCTCAACCTCGCCGATCTTGCCGCGACATCATTGTGGTTTCAC
>CM064490.1:1801006-1831082 GCA_032716605.1 Paralithodes platypus | reverse complement strand
ATATGTACGTAGTGTATGTATGAATGTACAGGTATATATATATATATATATATATAATATCTATATATATATATAGATATAAGTATATATATGGGTAGAGGAGGAGGTAATTAGTGAGAAGTTAACTTAACTATAACTGTAATGAATATTGGCGTTTGACATTATTGATGGGTATATATGTACTTTGGCACATGTTGCTTAGAAGAGGAGTACAAAGGAGTTCAAAGGCGAGAGAGAGAGAGAGAGAGAGAGAGAGAGAGAGAGAGAGAGAGAGAGCAGATAGAGAACATAACATACGACCAACCGACGATAATGGGAGTCTGCAGAACCCAATTGCCTCATACAAGGCAGATCCCTTTCACCCCCAACCCATCTTGATTAGAGCAATGCCCGGATATTCACCTGATTTAACTAATACTATATCAAACTATCTTGGTAATAAATCAAGCACTTGAATGTAGGTCCCTAGAACAAACTATTACCATATGAAATCCATATATTTAGTCCTAAACAATCCTCTATGTTGTTATCCTAATGCCCTATTTATTATTTATAATGGAGGTTGGGTGTGATTGGACTCTGCCGGTTGTTTGTCCAGTCTGCGCTCTGCAGACCCCCATCTTCCCATGTTGACCTCTGATCGTTTTGGTGAGGTCCAGTCCTCATGGTGTTAGTGAGTTGGGCCCTCAATTAGGGCTTAGAATTAGTGTTGGGTGTTAGAGGGATCTACCTAATATGGGCCAATCGGCATTCTGCAGACTCCCGTTTCCTTATGTTTTTACGTTCTTATATGGAAGTCCTAGGACCTTACACATGATAGAAATCTTCCTTACGTATTCAAGTTCAGTGATAGCGAAAGAACTCGAACAAATGGTTTTCAAATTAGATATTTTTCGTTTCAGAACAGATATATGCAAATATTGGTTTGGTAACAGAGTTGTAGATACTGTAGGTGGAACTAAGCTACCAAGTGTTATAGTGGAATCAAGAACTATAGAGAACCTGACCATGGCAGATATATATATATATATCTATATATATATATATATTATACAACACACATCACACACACACACATTTTCATTTACAAGTGGACACTTTTTTTATATGGTGACAGTTATAAAGTGGTGTACAATCTATCTTATTCTAGTTACATTGTAGTTTATCTTATTGTACCAGTACCTCCCTACAATCAACCTAGTTGTTCCCCAATTCGTCCCTCCGCCACGACCATTTCAAAGTCCAAGTCTCTCACTCTTGTCCTCTGTAGCGGGGAGGACCTTGTACCCCTGAGACATAGGAGTGCAGACCTGAGAAGAGAGAAAGAGAGCCGGCATCTCATCCAAGTTGTGACTTGGCTTCTATGCTGGCGCTTTTTCTCCGATATTTGTTCAGCTAATCTGGCATAGAAGACACTTGCAGAAGGTCCCATACCTCCCGACGATGAGAAGACCAGAGGAGTAAAGCTTCCTTGATCCCTGTTCAAAATTCTTTCTTCATAAGCGCGTTTTTTATACAACACACACACACACACACGCACATTTTCATTTACAAGTGGACAAGGATTCACTATTAAAAGCACCTACCCTGCCATGTATATTTATACTCACAAACATACAACCACGTGCTCACACACACACTTACACAAACACACCTTTCTATTCACAATCACAGAAACATTTCGTACTTTCATTCACAAACCCATTCGTAAATATTTCCATCCACACCAGTACCATTCATTTATACACACACACACACACACACACACACACACACACACACACACACACGAAGAATCAACCAAATGTTTCCGGCAGTGTCGTTGGGAGGAGAAGAGGTGTGAGGGGTATATCAACCAACCGATTTACGGAAGAGACCTTTTGTTGTGGAGGTAACCCTGGTAGGATCAAGAGGGAACACTGTGTTTAAACTACGCAAAAATAGATGGAAATACGATATGAACAAATTTAGGGCTGATAAGGTCAAGCATTTGGTATACGTGGAACACATTGTTGGTGTGTCCCGTAGCCTTCGCAGTGGTGGCTGAGCTTGCGGGACACCACTTGGTAGTGTAACGCAAGCCCAGCCATTGAGGCTGGGCTACGGGACACCACCAGTGGTGTCCCGTAAGCCCAGCCTCACTGGCTGGGCTGCGTGACACCACTGGTGGTGTCCCGTAGCCACTTCGCATAACATAAATATAAGTGTCCCGCCCCCCCCCCCCCCCCCCCCTACCGCCAGAAGTGAAACCCAAATCCCTCAGAAAATTACGTGTTGGTGCCCTAATGCAATCTAGAGTTATGTGTTCTTCATTCTCAATGTAAGGGTATATCAATGACAGTTTTGTTAGACACGGGTTCTCCTGTTAACCTCATTCCTGAAAATAATTTTGAGAGACTAAATTCTGACAAGTCTTTGAAAATATCCCCTCCAGATGTAATATTAGAAAGTGTTTCTGGTGATCATTTGGGAATTACTGGAGTTACGTACTTGCCCCTGACTTTGCATTCAGATCTAAATCCTTATAATGAGAAATTTTATGTCTTACATACACTTAATGTGGGAGCTGACATATTGTTAGGGTATGGTACTATGAGAAACAGAAATTTTTTGCTCTTCCCTCACATGAACGGAGTGGAAATAGAAAAGTGCTTTATTGAAGGTATCACATTAAATATTTCCCCGTCTAGTCTAGTGCGAGCGTAGTGGAGGCGAGATGTAAGGCGGTCACGTTTCAAGGTCAAACCACCTCCACGGCACCACACACATTCACCGCCCCCCGCCGCCACACACTCACACACCCGCCGTCTTACGAGCGCCGCGGGAAACAAGGTTTTAACTATACACGGAAACACCCCCCCCTTATCTTATTCTCAACCTCAAACCCCTTCAGTCACGGTAAGTGATTATGTCTGATTAAAGTCCTCTATTACAAATATTCTTATGGACAAGGATATTGTAATTGAGCCACATTCCGCTAAAGTCGCTGTTGTATATGCTGGTAATTTATGTGAAGATGCTAACTCACTAGTTTTACTTCCAGACACTAGAATGATTAAAGGCATACACGTCTCCCAAAGTTTACATGAAATTAAACATACGAATTGTTTTATGACACTGTTAACTAATTTTACTAATGGCATGATAAAAGTATTTGCGGGTACAGTTATTTGTGAAGCTGAAGTTATCCCCGGAATATTTGAGGAAATGAGTCCTATATCCATAAGTAATGTTAATATGAAAGCCTTCACACCATCATTTTCTGATGAACGAATGAAAGAAATATTAAGTCAACTTAACCCAGTAGATTATCCCGAGGCAAACGCTCCTTTACACGAATTGTTAAATGCATTTCACTCCACTGTACACCTTAAAACTGACTCTGTGGGATTTACAGATATCCTGGATCACCGTATAATTTTGAAAGATGTTAATCAAACACCTGTTTATCTGCCAATGTACCGTCTCAGACTCTCATTCACAAAGAGAATTAACTAATACGCATGTGAAAGAATTATTGGAACAAGATGTAATACAGCCATCTCTGTCTTTATGGCGTAGTCCCCTATTTTTGGTTCCTAAGAAAAATAAGGGCGAATATAGAGTTGTAGATTACAGAAAACTTAATTCTCTCACAGAAACTGAACATTTTCATATGCCTGCAATCCCTGAAATCTTAAATTCGTTAGGTTCTGATAATAAAGTGTTTAGTACTATGGATTTGTCGAGTGGTTTCCATCAGATTAATTTAGATGAAGATTCCCGTCAATACACCGCATTTAATTCCCCCTCTGGAACATACGAGTTCAAACGCTTACCACAGGACCTCAAAAATTCACCGGCAGTATTTCAACGTCTCATGTCTAATATATTGGCAGGATTATTAGGTGATAACGTTTATGTATATATAGACGATATCATATTTTTTTCTAAAAATATATCCGACCATGTTGAAGCACTGAGAAAAGTTTTATCTAGGCATAACGAAGCTGGTTTAAAGATTAAACTTAATAAATGTAACTTTTTCAAGAAGAAACTATTTTTTTTAGGACATGAACTAACCCCAGATGGTGTTAATACCACTCCTGATCTCACGAACGCTATCACAAATTTCCCAACACCCACTAACGTAAAACAATTGCGACAATTCCTTGGTATCAGTGGTTATTATAGGAGTTTCATTAGAAATTATGCAATCATGGCGAAACCCCTTTACGAACTGGTAAAGAAAGGTGTGGAATTTAATTGGAGTTATGAACAAGAGCAAAGTTTTAATAAATTAAAGAATAGCTTAACCACGAGACCCACACTTGCCTTTCCTGATTTTAATAGAGACTTTGTTATTAACACTGACGCTTCGTACTCCGGATTCGGTGCTACTCTCATGCAGTATGATGAAAGGAATGAATTACGCCCGTTAGGCTACGCAAGCCGTTCTCTCAAACCGGCAGAAATAAATTATTGTGTAACTGACTTAGAAGGCGCTGCATTAATATGGGCTCTTCAGACGTACAAAGAAATAATTTATGGCTATAATGTGACTGTATGGACAGATCACAAACCCTTACTTAAGTTGTTCGATGATAAATTTTTGTCTGGCAGACGTGCTCGATGGAAATTAATCTTGGCATATTATAATTCCCAATTAATGTACGTGGAAGGTAAACACAATGTTGCAGCTGATGCTTTATCTCGTAATCCAGTAGCTTCAGTTTCAGCCAATGCGATTCTGAACGCTGATGGTATTGCTGCGGAGCAGAGATCCGACACGTTTTGGAGTAAAGTAATTCTTAGTATAGAATCACGTGATACAGTTAACTCGAGCACTAAATATGTCATAGCTTTGAATTTACAAGACTTCGAAATACACGATAATTGTTTGTACAAGAGAAAGCAGTTATCTGGCAGGAAATCACCTAATAGAGAGGTGTTGCAATTAGTTATTCCCTCTTCACGCATAGATGCGACGCTACACTTTATTCATGGTCACAAATTAGTTGGACACCCTGGTAAGGATAGAGCCTTCTCTCAAGCTCAAAGGTCATTTTACTGGCGTACAATGAAACGTGATTTATTCACTCACATAGATGAATGTATTACTTGCGCGAAAGTTAAACCCAAGTTAAATGCATCTGCTAAGATCGGTACTTATCCGATACCTAATTACCCCTTTGATGTAGTTGGAATAGATCTACTCAAGTTACCCCTCAAAAATACTGGTAATCAATATGTACTGGTTATAGTTGATCACTTTTCGAGATATGTGATTCTTTCAGTTTTGCAAGATAAAGAAGCGAAATCTATTACTCAAGCACTCTTACGAGATTTAATTTGTAAACTTGACTGCCCAAACACTATAATTAGTGATAATGGCACAGCATTTTGTAATTCTGATATGGAAGACATTTGTAGAGAATATAATATTAAACACGAGACAATTTGCCCCCATTCACCACACAGTAATGGCTTAGTTGAACGTGCTAATCAGTCCTTAATTAGTGCCCTACGCTGTTTATTACACGAACGCGATACCGGTACTTGGGATAACTTTATTTATTACGCAGAAGCCATACTTAATTCATCTATTAATACTTCCATTGCTGATTCTCCACATTTCATTGTTTTTGGCAGAGATAAGAAACTACCTTTTACTAATTTACAGAAAGCCAATACTCCTGTGTATAATTCGGATGATTATTTGTTATATCATTTGAATAATTTTCGTACTATTTACAAGAATCTTCGAAATAATCTCACTCACTCTAAGGAAGAAATGACCACCATAGCTAACAAACATAAATCTAATCCTAATATCAATATTGGAGATAGGATATTGTTTTTCTAAGAGATTTTTACGCTAAAGATAAATTGCAACCAGTCTTTGATGGTCCCTACAAAGGTTTGACAGTTGAAGGAAATAGAACAACAATTAAACATTTAGATGTAGGTAATGAGAAACGAGCACATGTTGATCATTTGAAGAAAATTCGGCGTACTCTACCCGGATACCAAAACACGAATTTCGAGGAAACACTAATGAAACCGAAAAAGTTAAAGAAAAAGAAAAACTAACAGAAACCCCCCCCCCCCTAATGACAGATATGACCTTCGGTCACGCGCCATTGCTGCCGTGTCATCTTTAAAGGGTGATTTTGTAGCCCAGTGGTGGTTAGACAATCTAGATATTAAGGTAGATACGTTCTACATGTAAATAAACTCTGATTCTCACGATTGATGGAGCGGTAGATCATGCCGGCTCGTCCACAGTTCAGTCTCTCTATCACTCTTGACCAATCAGAGCTTCTAGAATTTAACTTCAAATAATTAATAATTTTATTTATATACTCTAGTTTTAGTAGTACATACAATTTTTTTTCTTACTCTCATTACATCCCCCAGGATGGGTTGTGTTATTGGATTTGTGGTCCGCGTCTTGCTTCTATGCTGCGTTACATTCTTACTGGAGCGCCAACGCGCCACCGCCGCTAACATTGGCAAGGACGACCCTGCCTCCTTCATCCGCCCAGGTTTAGTTATTAGGCCTAGGGGTAGAGTTGTCTTAGTCACGGATTTAATTGGAACTCATGTCGATAGATCTCAACTCAATCAACTTAAATGGGCATGTGAAAGCATTTCTCAAGATATAGATTCCACACAGTTACTTTTGAAGAACTTAGAATCAGGTTTGAAAAAGGTTCATGATCAACATAGGAATTTCTTTAAAATACTTATTTGGAAATTACATGTGGTAATCCATGAGGTCGATCATATTGCTCTTAACGTTAATCCAGATGATTTTGAACCTAAGAAACGTAAGAAACGCGGTCTACTAAATATTGGTGGTAAACTCCTTGGTGGATTATTTGGCTTGGCTACCGAAGGCGATTTAAAGATTTTGGATGGCCGCATTGAACACTTAGCTGAAGCATTAGACAGTCAGAATCGTATGTTGACCAACGAGAATTTAAATTTACAAAAGATTGTAAATAATGTGCACGACATGGGTAATGTTATTGTAGACGTTCAGAATTTGATTTATGCTTTCCAAGGTAATTTTTCATTTCTCGAGGAATTAGTTGTTGTTTCTGGGAAGATTGATAATTTGAAAATTATGTCTACACTCTTGGAGAAACAATTTCAATTATTCATGCATGCAATGACTCACGCTGAGTACGGTCAAGTAACGTCAGATTTACTTTCCATGAACGACTTATACACTTTAGTCAAAACAGCTGAACATGAGTACGGATTGAACCCCCTCTTTGGAAAGGATAATTTAGATTTATACTATCCATTTCTTGAGGTACACATTAATGCTGGTGATTTTTTAATTTTAATTCCATTTGCATCTGACATGGTTTTGACTAGACAAGAAATTATCCCTCTCCCCACCATTATCCAAGGCGAACTTCTTGAGATTAATTTCCCTTTAGACAATTTGTTATTTTCTACAGGTAAATACCCTGCTTTAGTAGACACTTCGGTCTTTGAGAAACATTGTCACACTATCTTAGACGTCATTACTACCTGTCCTGCTCAATTAATCCAATTACTCCCCCTGAATTATGATGATTGTAGTCGTGCTATTAAGACAAATGAACATATGCTAGATTATTGTCAATTCACTCCCGCTCCTCAGAAACATTTCTTCCATGCACACATTTTGGATACTCATTTTCTTTATTTTGTGAAAGCAACTACTCTTCTTGTGACTTGTCCCGATCGCTCACCTTTCCACAGACACGCAGTAGGTTTGATTTACATAAAGGATTCATGCATGATTGTCTGTCCTTTCCTCACTATTTACCCTTCCACATTTCACCTGAGTTCAATTTCTATTGACAGTCGTTTTTTTGCTGAAATTCCTCCCGCTGTTAACATTTCTGGACATTTTTCGTTTCCTAAGGTTGTTTCACATACCATCAACACTTTGAATCTAATTAACTCATCTTTGGACTCTCTGTCTTTCACTCACTTTGTCAAACCTTACTATGTATACCCTCCCATTGATCTACTCATGATTCTTTTGCTTATTGCTATTATCTTATGTTATTGCTCAAACTCTCGCCTAGCATCACGTATTAGTGAACTTGAACATTTCGTGAAAGCACTAACATGATAAATGTGGAAAACTAGTTACATATGCACAAGAAAATGTAATTTTGGCATAATCAGACTTAGAAAATATAGTCTATATATTTAGCACAATCAGACTTAGGAAATATAGTCTATATATTTAGCACAATCAGACTTAGGAAATATAGTCTATATATTTGACACAATCAGACTTAGAAAATATAGTCTATATTTTAGAAAAGAATGACATTGCACTATCGTAGAAAATACATACTATAACCATTGATTTGTTAATGTGGAAAGTTTCCTAATCTGAAGATTGAACTTTATATATTTGGTACTTTCTAAATGTTCAATTACTTAGTGTTGTATTATATAGGACTATGTACTTGTTTATATTATTTATTTTTTTAATAAAATAATCACTCTTACTTTTACAAATTTATATGTATATATTATCTTTATGTATGTACCATTTTCATCACATCTCATCTATTTTATTATAAAAAATCTACAAAACCTCAGCCTTTATAATTTTTTGTTAGACTTAAACATATATTTGTTTTTATTTCTCTTTCACTTATTTCACTTGTTATTATAATTTTAGGGCTCCATTTGCAGTTTTGTTTTGCAGTGGGACCAAAACTCTCGTAGTGGAGGCGTGTTATACGATCCTTTCACTCATATTTAGACAACTCATAACTCAATTCATACTTGTGACACGACTTTTGTTTATGCCTGTACAAGGAGCTGTTTGTGGTCCAGAGGCAAGACCACAGGTGTCCTTATCAAGAGCTAAGGTAAACATGCTGATTAATCATTACATTCCTATATTAACGACTTGCTAACCTAAACACCAGGAGACCCCTGGATTGGAGTTATGCACGATTATTCACTCGTCATGTATTATTATTCACTCATCATTCAGGATTATTCACGCTTTCATGATTGGTTATGCATTCTCGGAAGGCGAGGTGCGGTTGAACCTAGGCATGACGGCGAACACAGAGGAGAACTCGAGAGACACGAGTCGAGGGCGGAGGTCCACTCACCACGCTCTCTGACACACCCCTTTCACCATCCTCACCATTTCATCACTTCACACCTGATTTGACTCCTGACTGTGTTCCTGCATACTTATACAACAAATAAAGGAAAGGCTGATCGCATGGGTTGATTGATTCCAGACTCCTAATATGTCTATAAACTATTAGTGGTGGCAGTTTTCTACAAACATTATTCATCACAGAGAGGCCTACTGAAGATCCAAATCAACACGGTGTCATCTGTCATCGGAGTAAAGAACCTCACAGTACTGTACTGTAATAAGTCTTTATTGTACTGTACTAAGTCTGTATTGTACTGTACTAAGTCTGTATTGTAATGTACTAAGTCTTTATTGTTACTGTACTAAGTCTTTATTGTACTGTACTAAGTCTTTATTGTACTGTACTAAGTCTTTATTGTACTGTACTAAGTCTTTATTGTACTGTACTAAGTCTTTATTGTACTGTACTAAGTCTTTATTGTACTGTACTAAGTCTTTATTGTACTGTACTAAGTCTTTATTGTACTGTACTAAGTCTTTATTGTACTGTACTAAGTCTGTATTGTACTGTACTAAGTCTTTATTGTACTGTACTAAGTCTATTGTACTGGACTAAGTTTTTATTGTACCGTACTAAGTCTTTATTGTACTGTACTATGTCTATTGTACTGTACTAAGTCTTTATTTTACTGTACTATGTCTTTATTGTACTGTACTAAGTCTTTATTGTACTGTACTAAGTCTTTATTGTACTGTACTAAGTCTTTATTGTACTGTACTAAGTCTTTATTGTACTGTACTGTACTAAGTCTTTATTTTACTGTACTATGTCTTTATTGTACTGTACTAAGTCTTTATTGTACTGTACTAAGTCTTTATTGTACTGTACTAGTCTTTATTGTACTGTACTGTACTAAGTCTTTATTGTACTGTACTAAGTCTTTATTGTACTGTACTAAGTCTGTATTGTACTGTATTAAGTTTTTATTGTTCTGTACTAAGTCTGTATTGTACTGTACTAAGTCTTTATTGTACTGTACTAAGTCTTTATTGTACTGTAGTAAGTCTTTATTGTACTGTACTAAGTCTTTATTGTACTGTACTAAGTCTGTATTGTACTGTACTAAGTCTTTATTGTACTGTACTAAGTCTTTATTATACTGTACTAAGTCTTTATTGTACTGTACTAAGTCTTTATTGTACTGTACTAAGTCTTTATTGTACTGTACTAAGTCTTTATTGTACTGTACTAAGTCTTTATTGTACTGTACTATGTCTTTATTGTACTGTTCTAAGTCTTTATTGTACTGTACTAAGTCTTTATTGTACTGTACTAAGTCTGTATTGTAGTGTACTAAGTCTTTATTGTACTGTACTAAGTCTTTGTTGTACTGTACTATCTCTTTATTGTACTGTACTAAGTCTTTATTGTACTGTACTAAGTCTTTATTGTACTGTACTAAGTTTTTATTGTACTGTACTAAGTCTTTATTGTACTGTACTAAGTCTTTATTGTACTGTACTAAGTCTTTATTGTGCTCTACTAAGTCTTTATTGTACTGTACTAAGTCTTTATTGTACTGTACTAAGTCTTTATTGTACTGTACTAAGTCTTTATTGTACTGTACTAAGTCTTTATTGTACTGTACTAAGTCTTTATTGTACTGTACTATGTCTTTATTGTACTGTTCTAAGTCTTTATTGTACTTTACTAAGTCTTTATTGTACTGTACTAACTCTGTATTGTACTGTACTAAGTCTTTATTGTACTGTACTAAGTCTTTGTTGTACTGTACTATCTCTTTATTGTACTGTACTAAGTCTTTATTGAACTTTACTAAGTCTTTATTGTACTGTACTAAGTCTTTATTGTACTGTACTAATGGTGGGTTCACACATTCACGTATATTGCTCCCGTCAGCTCCCGTCTGTTGTAAACGAAGGTATATTGGTAGTTGGCAACCGATTACGTAAAACGTAATGGCATAATACGCAAAACTTTAATGAAATTACGGCCAGTCGGGGAGGTACTCTCGCATGGCGCGAGTAGAAACGAGTAGCCCACGTGGGTCGGGAATGTTGTGGGTGCGGCCAAGGCCGCGCGGTTGCTGATTCGAGTCGAATCAGGAACGTGGCTCGCCCTCACGTATGTCAAAAGACGGGGAAACTTACGACCGACCAGGCCACCACGGTCGTCTGACCAGAGCATCCTCGTCGGACGTAGCAGCTACCACGTGAGACGAGAGCTGCTCTCGTCAAATCGTAGAAAGTTCCAGTCGAACATGGAAGTATACGTTAGTTAGGCCGCATCTGGCAGAACCGCCGCACTGCGGGTTGGCGGGAAGACGCGGCATCGTTGTACGAGGGGACAACGGGACCAGCGAGGGACCCTCCAGTCACACCTCTCACCACACCGGAGCAGCAACCAAGAAGCCAACCCTGCCACCCTCTGCACCCTGCCGAAAACAAATCGTAGCAGCGAAACGACTGCACCTATGGCTTTCATATTTTTACCACATGTACCTTACCCTTTAGGCTACCCACCACAAAAATCCCAAATCCCTCCTCCCACCCACTCGCTGACTGTCGGTCCCGTCAGAAGGAAAAAAAAAAGGAAAATCTGTGGCGGCGAAACGACTGCACCAATCGGTTCCATATTTGTGTGACAAGTCTCTTACCCTTCTGCCTTCCCCCCACCACACCCCCAACCTCCTCCCACCACCCACTTCTAGCATATCCGTACGAAAAAGAGGAAAAAAAAGGAAAATCTGTGGCGGCAAAACGACTGCACCAATCGGTTCCATATTTGTGTGACAAGTCTCTTACCCTTCTGCCTTCCCCCCACCACACCCCCAACCTCCTCCCACCACCCACTTCTAGCGTATCCGTACGAAAAAGAGGAAAAAAGGAAAATCTGTGGCGGCAAAACGACTGCACCAATCGGTTCCATATTTGTGTGACAAGTCTCTTACCCTTCTGCCTTCCCCCACCACACCCCCAACCTCCTCCCACCACCCACTTCTAGCGTATCCGTACGAAGGAAAGGAAAAAAAGGAAAATCCGTGGTGGCGAAACTACCTCACCAATCGGCTTCATATGTGTAACACAAGTCAATTACCCTTCTACCTTCCCCCAACCAACCCCAAAACCACCCTCCCACCATACATTCCGATACCATAAAAGTCTCTGTAGTCTATAGTGTCTTTTCAGCTACTTTCGGGACCATCGGGGACCTGATTTCTGGCGAGGGGAGTGTTTTTTTTTAACATTTCTCTCCCAACTTAATAGATTTAGCCAAAAAAAAAAAAAAAAATATGGCACTGGCAGAAGCACACCGTCAAAATTGGCTGGCACTCAGCGGTTACTCCTCCAGGATGAATTCCTCGATGTTACTCCTCCAGGATGAATTCCTCAATGTTGTTCATGGTGCCGATGAAGGACTGGGAATGGGAATGGTGTGGCCATTCCTGCCCTTTTGTAGTTCCCAGATTCCAACCCAGACCTACGTGGTTGACAAAGACTGTCTTTGTCTGTGTTTGGTCAGACGGGGTGTGCCTACGATTGGCCAGAACCGGTCCAGGTACGACCTAACAAATCCCAAGACATGCGGCCTCATCTACGCCGGTCTTGAGGGGGCGTGGCATGGGCGTGGCCTGTGTTCCCGCAAATCGTGCAGCCCATGAGGTCGAACGGGGCTATGCTTACGCACGTCGCAAACACGTACGTAGTTCAATACGACTCCATTACGTCTGACGTAACACTGGCCCCGTTATGCTAAGTCTGTCGGGAAGTGCAATAGACGTGGAAGAACGGGCGTTCAACGGCAGAAACTACTCGCGTCTTTACATAAATTGGTGATACGCCGGACGGGAGCAATATACGTGAATGTGTGAACCCACCATAAGTCTTTATTATACTGTACTAAGTCTTTATTGTACTGTACTAAGTCTTTATTGTAACTATCTGTTTCTTACACTTCTTAGTTACATATATACACACATCGGTATTAGTTAAACTCCCAAATACTTTCTCTGTTCGTAGGTTTATTGATGTCCTGATTGTTACTTGCTTACAACAATAGTTATAACACACACACACCCTCACGACTAGACCCGTATGCCTAGGTCTATCGTCGTTCGTGGCTGGGCTAAGACTGGCTAGCTGAGGGGTACCATAGGGTGCCCCAAGCAGCCCTCAGATTCAAACGTGCTCACACGCACCTGACTGTACACACACGCTCACGTGTGCGTACATACACATAGGCCTAGCTGGACAGAGGGGTCCTGTCTGCAGTTTACTGGTCGAGGAGGGGAGAGAGGGTTTCTTACCCAAAGTTCCCTCTCACTCCTAACATAATCTCATAGAATCCCAAAATCTCTAAATCTCCATAAGTCCACAGTCTCTTAATGCACTCGCATTATTATTCATAAGACTACTATTACAATGCTCGATCACGCTACTCCAGGCGTCTCGACTGGTATGAGGTGAAAGGCAACTTAGGTGAGGCATAGAATCCAATGCAACAAGTAAAGTATATCATCCCTGAGGAAATATCACACATAAATTAAACATGAAAAATTGGATAAACATGAAAATTGGATAAACATGAAAAATTGGATAAAATTCATACTTAAAAATATACATAAGAAATAAATATATACATTTGAAACACTGCAACGACTTGCATAGTTCGTGTTAAGAAGTATTCCACACAGTTCGCCGAGGTCACTGGATAATGTTTTTGGATGAATCACTTAACAGGAAGTCACAAAAGTTCGTTCAGTATAATAATTATTATTATTTGTTTTACTAATTTTTATATATGATTTTTTTTTTTTTTTTTTTTTTTTTTTTTTTACTTTATTGTCATATACAGTAAGTGACAAATTAATTAATTTTCTTAATAAAACACCCAAACAAATGTCCATAATTGGGGTATTTGAACTTTAAAAATAATTGCTAAAATTCCAGGTATCGTCCAGTGGATTCTTGACACGGCGATGATCACCGGAAGCTTGAAGTGTTGTCCTGGCAGGTATAGGGATCCTGGCAGGGTCCACAGCGTTGTCACCAGCTCTGGCACACCTTTCTCATATAGGCTACAAATAACTAACGAAGAGACCAATGATTATAATGGGAACATAATTAGCAGAAACTCCTGATATATGAGATCAGTAACTATTTCATTTTATCCTTTTAACAAGGAAAGTAAATTGAGGATAATGCTCATGAAAACCATTAACAAACAGAGTACAGTCCACCAAGGGACACATAAACATTGAAGGTTACTGTATTGGACAATAATACAGTCCACCAAGGGACACATAAACATTGAAGGTTACTGTATTGGACAATAATACAGTCCACCAAGGGACACATAACATTGAAGGTTACTGTATTGGACAATAATACAGTCCACCAAGGGACACATAAACATCGAAGGTTACTGTATTGGACAATAATACAGTCCACCAAGGGACACATAACATTGAAGGTTACTGTATTGGACAAAAATTAGCATGAAGTCCAGTTATCTCTCTTAAGTATAAATAATGTCTAGGACATGTACTTTCAACAGAGGTTTTCACTTGTGAGTACAAGTAGCATGTTGTTTAAATCCAAACACGGAACAAGAAAGATAAAATAACTCTTTCCAAACACATGCATAAATGATAATTGGTCAATAAATACAGTACTGTAAAGAAAAGTAATATTTCTTAAAACGGTAAGTTTGACTTTCAATGTAAGTCTACAGATATCAGCAGTATCGTACCATCGGGCCTGACACGACATGTCAATAAGTAAGGAAGGAACTGTATGAGTGCAAAGTTCAAAATTCAATTACCGGTATGTTTGGTAGCAAACCAACATTCTGAAGGGAAATACTGTAGGCCTACAAGTAATTCTCCGAGAGGGACAGTGCCGCATAATCCGGAGGTACTCGTAGGTCAAACAATTAGCCAAGAATATCGAGGAAAATTATATTGTGTTTAAGAACTCATTAAGGAATATCAGTTATTACAAACACCTCAAAATCACAAATATTACCTAACCATATACCACTACTAGACTCCCAGAACAATTTATATCATGCCCCATCGCTTAGGAATTGAGAACAATACAGAGTAAATTATGGAAAGTCCAGTGCAATAAACTCCTGTGCCAATGCAGAAGTGAAAATGATTAATATTATTATGATTACTTTTTTTTTTTTTTTTTTTTTTTTTTTTTTTACATATGCAAACTTAATTAACTATAAAAAGAGTTAACATTAATATCTAAATTCGTAAAGATAGTATCTACATGTTTATGGAACTCGCATCCATCGCTTACTCTACTGTGGAAAGTGTTACTATTTACAAAACGGGTGTGATTGTGTGACCTCAACTTTGATCTGTAGTTATCATTATTTCTAGCCCTTTGCCTTGTGACATTCTCCTGAACAACTTCTAGTACATCAGGATTGGCTTCTGAGCCATCAGAATCATTCACAGGTACAAATCTACTTAACTTTTTAAGTGGTCAACATGACACTCCCCTACTAGCTTAGTATAAATATGCTTTATCTCAAATGTATTACCTATTGTCCTTCTAACTACTCTGTATGGCCCTTCGAACTTGTTATCTAATTTCGACGATCTTTCAAAAAGCTTAACCATTACAATGTCGCTAGGGTTTATGGATATAGGGCATGCAGACTTATGTTGTCTCTTGACCAATTCTGCATTTGATTGGGCTAACTTTTCATGAATCCCTTGATAAATGTTCTGAAATTGCTGTAGTCTCACTGCAACAAAATCATCAACATTGTAACAAGGCTTAGGTCTTGAATGAAGTAGCTCATAAGGCAATTTCTTGTCTACTCCAAAGACAATAAAATGGGGGGTTTCCCCTGTGGAACTATTAATTGCAGAATTGAGACATGCCTGTACCTGAGGTATCCATAAATCCCAACTCATACTTTCAGGCGAAACCAAGTGTCTCAGACATTCTAAAATCTTCCTATTCTGTCTCTCTACAAGGCCATTCGAGGCCGGATGTCGAACATGTGTATTTACTTTATTGACCCTCAATATTTCACAGAGTTTAGGTAATATAGAGTTGTTGAATTCAGTTCCGTTATCAGTAAGCAAAACCTGTGGAGTCGTGAAAGGACATATTACATGATTCAAGAATGTAGACGCAACTGTCTCGGCATCTTATTAGGAATCGGTCTTAAAACACAAAATCTAGAAAAAGAATCAATTGCTACAAATAGGTACTTATTACCGGCTTCAGTCATGGGTAATTCCATTAAATCTACAGAAACTTGACTCCAAGGTTCATCACGAATGGGGTACGAAAGAATAGGGCAAGGTTGTGAAGTATGGCCTTTCACTCTTGCACAAGACTCGCAATTCTCGACATATCGAAAAATATCCTCTTTCATCCTGGGCCAGTAGTAATTTAGCTGGGCCTGTCTAAAACTCCTGTCTCTACCAGGATGCGAGGTATGGGGTGAATCGTGTATCAGTTTCATTACATCCTTGACACTTGTGCAAGGTATAATGATCTGATGCACTGGCCTGGATGGCATTGATTTAGAATTGAAATGAGCTACTCTATGCAAAAGGCCATCCTGCAAAATTAAGTCTTTCGGTTTAACGGGCGTGGTAGGTGGTTTTCCTTTCTTCCCTGACTTCAACCAAGTTTTAAACGGTCCCCAAACAGGATCCTGGTCCTGACTCGCGATGACATCGGCCATGTCGAGTGTGGCAAGGTTTACAGAGAAGACTGGGACATTAAGTGAAAGTGCATCAGCAACTATGTTTTTCTTACCCGCAATATGCTCAAATGTGGAAGAATACTCCTGAATGCTAAGGAACCACCTAGCAAGACATCCCTTTAATTCTTTATTCTTAAACAAGTTGACTACTGCCGTGTTATCGGAATAGACATGAACATTGTAACCCAAAATTATCTCCCTGAAATGTTTAAGAGCCCACACTACTGCTAAACCCTCTCTCTCGGCAGTGTCATAATTTTGCTCTGCAGAATTAAGTTTTCTAGAAGCGTACGCAATAACATTTCTCTTCCCATCAATTTTCTGCATCAAGACTGCTCCTATCCCAGTTAGCGACGCATCCGTGAGGAGCTCAAAATCATGACCGTAGTTAGGGAAAGCCATAACGGGGGCTCTAATTAAATGATCTTTAAGCATATCGAATGCAACTTGATGATCAGCAGTCCATGCAAACTTGGAATCTTTCTTTAATAGATCCGTAAGGGGCGCAGCTTTTTCCAAGAATTTCCAAACAAACCGTCTATAATAACCCGCCAGTCCTATAAATGAACGGACTTGATCAGCATTAGTCGGTGTAGGGAATAACTTTACCGCTTGTATTTTATCATACTTATTCCTCTGTCATCAACAACGTGACCCAAGAACGATATTTTCTTTTTAAGGAAATGACACTTTGTTAGCTTAAGCTTCAGACCCGCGGCTTGTAACCTAGTGAAGACTTGTGTTAATTTACGGAAGTGGTCATCAAGCGTTTTACTCGCAATGATGATGTCATCTAAATAGACAAAAACAGAAGTCCCTATAATGCCATTAAAAACTGAATTAACAAGTCTAGTGAAGGTTGGAGGGCTATTTCTAAGCCCCATGGGCATACGCTTATAGTGATAATGACCATTAGGAGTGCTGAAAGCAGTAAGCTCCTGACTGTCTTTCGCTAACGGTACTTGCAAAAAGCCACTTAAAAGATCAATCGTAGAAAATATCGTATTGCCTTCTCCAATGTTCTGCAGAAGTTCCTGCAGCACGGGGATAGGCTGTCGGTCCGGTATTGTCATTTCATTCAACTTTCTAAAGTCAATTACGGGCCTCCATGATCCATCTTTCTTTGCAACTAGAAACATCGGATAATTCCACGGGGAAATTGACTCTTCAATAACATCTTGGGCTAACATCTCAGTAATATACTTGTCCACCTCCGCTCTCTGCTTATGAGGAAGACGATATGCAGGAATATATTTCGGTTTCGCGCCTGGCTCTAACCGTATCTCATGCTCAATTAAATCTGTTTTACCCAAGAGATCATCTGGCAAAGCAACAATGTTGTTGTAGCGACTCAGAAATTCTACAAGATTACCGCGATAATTATCATAATCTACCGGGTTGAGGTGCGCATCCAAATCTCTCTCTCTCTCAACATTTTCATGCACTGTGGTTTGAAACACACGCCCACGAAACTCATGATTACCCTCACCAGACGTCTCAACTACCTTAACCGGGTGGGGGTAAGTCAAGAAATCCAGTAAGTGAAATCCTTCATCTAGTGGAATAGGGTAACCTTTCTTATTAAACACAAAAATGTCTACAGTCTTTCTATTTACGGTGTATAAGGCGGACTCAACATCAAGGTTCTGCGCACGAGAACTTTCAGGTAAAGCCATCACAACCGTTTCATGAGGAACATTCTTTAGTTTCACTGAGACTTTTGATATCGTATGACCTGGTAATATTGTGGACTTTATTACCGAACCATTCCGTATCACACTGTCTGCAAGCAAAATAGAAACGTCCTCGTTGTTCATAAATCTAGACTGAGGAATTATCTCTGTAGGTAAAGCCTTAGACCGCTCGGCAACGCTATTACCGCTACCATTAACCTCATCGTCTCTCGTATCATACAGTGTTACGTCCTGGGATATATAAACACTGGGCTCTTTCTATTGGACTAGGTATGCGGCAACAAGCAACAACGGAAAACGCTAGATCCAACCCTTATCTATAAACCCAAGCAACAAACCACCCTAAACCGTCAAGAGTCCTGCCTGGACAACGAGGTATCCTATGACTCGGTTACAGGGTGCACGCACTATAGACTGCTGATAGTCAAGCAGGCTATATAAAAGATCACACAATTAAGTTGACTTAAAGCTTCAAGGAAAAGATAGATAACGGAATTAAATTGCAGAAACAATTTAATAACAAACTAGAAGAAAGTACATTTAACGTTACGTTAATTAATACAACTAATCACCCCTGCGTGAAAGAAGGTGAGAGCAAACAGTCCTCAAAACATCGTACAGGTAGACAAGATGCAGGTTTCTAAACTGCATGCGGCTACTGTAGGATCTGATGCTTAGCAAAGAGAGTACGTTACGGATTTAGAGAACTCTTAACTAATAAGCAGGAATAAATACTAGTGATAGGACCTACAGTGTATAATGGCATAGGTATAATTAAATAAAGGCAGCCACTCGCAACATAACCACATACAGGTGTGCTTCTCACTCTTAGTCAGGCAAGCCTGCTCAGACAGAGTCTCTAAGCCACACCCTGACTCACAATGCTCACAAAGACGGTAAACTGTGGCACAATAACAAGCATACAGATATAATAAACCGCTAGCTGTTAATCTGCCAGGTGGCAGAGGTCTAGCCGGAAGGATATAGGCTTCGGATACCCGGGCTGAGCCACCTGCTCTAGCCTAGGGACGTTCCCAAGTCTGTGCGCCAAATTACTCTAATTGAAAGGGTGCTCTCTTGAGAGACTCAGATCCCAAGTATCTGACTCTCTCCTGGCGACCCTAAAACAAACGCAAGGCGTGCTAGCGCAGTGCCAAGTGGACTAGGCAAGGGCCCTCACACAACACAACACTAGACACACAGGCACACAGACAAGAAAATGCCCCCAGACTCCCACGGGTATCCTAGTAAAGTCGTGCAGGTCCACAGGACTCGCACCAGCAGACTTTACTTAAAGGATCGCAAAAACCTCCCCTCCGGTCTAGCCCCTGCTCACCTGCCACAAGAACACACTAGCAAGCATGAAACCACCAAATATGAGACAACAAAAAAGCTTCCTAGGTCTCATTAACAATTACATCTCTGCATAAGGCCCAAAATCCTATCTAATTATCTGAGAGCTCGTCGTTAATACAATAATAGATATAAGGTCTATCAAGGGGATGGGATAATTAAATAGATTGGTGAAGTAGTGGAAAGAAGGTATACAAAGTAAGAGAGAAAGTTTCTAAGTGGGGTTGAGAGGGATAGATATCAAGGGGGTCCGAAGGGTACGACAGTGAGGTGAGCTCTCAGTGTTGAATCTGTCTGGACCCCACCCTAGGCATGCGAAATACATCCCATGCTTGGCAACACTCAACACCGTTGCCGGGTCAAAATCCTCTACCCCTAGCGTGAGTCGAAACTAAGCCTATCGTTGCGATCAAATGGCAACATCAGGCTCGTCCCAAGCTAGTCTATTCCGCGCCCGCGCAAAGCAACGTCCCCCAGCCGGTCTCTCTCTCCCGCTCGTCTCCTCCCACTCTCACTAGACTTACATCTTATATATTATAATGAAACAATCAACTATCGAGAATAAAATATACTAAGATGTGTTGGTTAAGAATAAAGGCAGCTTCAAGCTGTGAAACAACATAAGAATATCCCAGACATTAGTTACATTGTCGTAGGCTATATACTAAGGAAAAGCCGGCCGGTTTCTAAACGGCTGGGCAGCCGACACTCGCGCATGCCCGCACGTGGCTACTATGCAGGAGCGTCACACCTCCCCCAAGATATAAGACACTTGACTAAGTTCTTCATATCTAACAGAAAGCTTCTCATAGTACCACACACTGTTGCAACACAAGGCACTATATATAAATAAAATAAAAACTGTTGCACTCCACCGAGCAAGTTCAACTAACTTAGCGACAATAAGCAAAAACATTCAACTTAGATACTGCTACAACATCTTATACAAAATTCTACACGTTATAAAAATAAAGAGTTTTTATAAGGTTTTTGCTTTTTTAATTTGTTTTTTTTCGGCTGAACTACAGTGACAGCCTATTTTCCTCCACACTCAAGACACACTGACTGAACGGCGAGGGTTCTCCTTCAACCAAACCCTCCCGTGACAAACAATCAGCCAAAACATTATCAGTGCCCTTAGCATGCCACACATCCAACTTGTGTCCCGGCAGCAAAACAACACCTGGCACTGATAAACTGCCCAGTTCGTCACAAGACTGGCATTTCTCTTCGCTCTTTCCGGCAACGGGGCCTGCCAATAACCTTTCACTAGTTCTACCTTCGTGATAGGCGATGCAGCCCCGAGGCGGTCTATGGTGTCGTCAACTCTCGATAAGGTATAGGCGTCTGTCAGGGATAATGCACACACACTCTCGCAATCAACACACTCACTGATCTTGCCACTTAACACAGGTTGCAAAGTTACAGGCAACGACCACTCACGACATTCCTTATCCCTCAGACCCTTCGTCAACACGTAATCCAGCTCTGCTTGCACCACAGGCTGTCGAGCAGGATTTATACGGTAGGGAATTAAACTGAGCCTTGCACTATCTCCAGCCTGCATGTCGGATTCTACCCCGTACATCAGGCCTGGAGAAGCAACAAACATGCGGATGCACTGCCACAGCCTAGTAAACAACTTATCTCGCAGAATAACAATCCTAGTGCCCTTCCACAACCCAGCTGAGACCGCAGCTTCTAACCTGTAGTCTCCCTCCTTCTCCACCTTCGTCCCTAGAACAGCCAGGTCATGAGAGGGACAATCAGTACCACCTGTGCAGTCACTCCCATAGTTCATTATTGCTAAGGTTTCCCCGCCGATACCGTACATGCATACCCCCGCATTCCTTACGACTACATCTGCCTGCGCAGCATCACCGCTTTTAGCGACATGGCCAGATACAGTCGGTCTATGGTAGGGCTGTTGCAATTGACTAGAGCAGCATTGGGAGGCTATGCGACGACTGGGCACTTCTATGCCACAGCCAACCTCACCAATCTGCTCAAAGTCCTCCTTTTGACCACCACCCTTGGCAGCCATGGGCCGACCCTGACCTGGCAACCATGCCAAAGCCTCGTCGCCCACCTTGAACCACCGAAACAACGAGGCTAACGGTCTTTCAACATCCACGTGACCTGCCCGCGGAACATCTTGCACCGCCCGAGTTGTGAGACTCAGGGGCTCGGCACGACCAGTGGGGTATGAACCGAGCTGGTGCTGGAGCGCTGCACACTGCTGCTCAGGCAGGTGCTCTAGCGCTTCCACAGCCACCAGACTCGTGTCCCCCGCCCACTGCTCCGCCGAGACATGACAATCCCTACTCTCCTCAACCTGTGCCCTACTGCCCCCCTCTCCTTCTCCACCTTGGCTGTGGCAGACCAACGCAGGGACAGTAGGCTGCTCAGGTGGTTGCCTCACAAACTCCTCCAACAGGTTCACATGACATGTTTCCCCGTCCTCGTGTTTGATCTCGACAGCACCATTACCACACTTCTGAACTTCCGGATCCTCCAACTGCAGTTTACAAATATCTGAGGGAACCAACCTGTCTAGATGCTTCCGAAGCAACCCAAGTCCTCCCCCAATATCAAACTGAGCAACCCTTTTTTCTCTCTGTGTGTAACGTTGCTGCCTCGGAGTCTCTTCCTGCCCTACCTCCTCACTAGCTGTGACAGGTCCTGGCGCCTCTCCAGACTCTAACATAGGTGCCAATAATGAGTCACCAAGAAACACTGCCGGCTCAAAACTCTCCAATTGACCAACACTTCCCGTTTTCTTGTGACCTTTCCTCCGCGGTTTGATAGACTGAGGTGGTGGCTGCAAGGCTCCGGATGTCTGAGAACGCATCACAACACCCGCCATGGTTTGTACGCTACACTTCTCAACCCACTCCTGTTCCTCCCTACTAACGTCGGCCGCCTTCTCGGCAACGACCAAGGGTGAAACCTTAGAAGCAGGCACCGCAAAGTCGTTGCCGAGGAGGAGGTCGACGCCCCCAACAGGCAAGTTCTCTACAATTCCGACATCCAGCTCCTTCGCCACACCACCCACCTCCAGCTCCATCCGCACCAGCGGGTAGGACTTCGTAGCATTGATCCCCTGAACTACCACCACCCGAGCAGCGTTAATCGGTCTACCAGTAAAGTTCCTTAACAAGGTCTGAGAAGCCCCAGTATCACGCAATAGCTTAACTCCTCGCCTTTCGCCAGCCCACCTCACAAAACCATGCCCTCTATGACCCCCAAAGACGTCGCGGACAGGGTTCGAGCCTTCCGGACTCTTGAACACAGGCTGTGTCCCAACCTCTGACGAACTACCCTTGGCAAACTCAGAAGATATAGGCGACACCCCTATGCTGCGGGCCAATGACACAACCTTGTTTGGTGGCTTGTTCGGACAAGCATTTGCAAAGTGACCCTCCTTGTGACATGCAAAGCACTCTTTACTCTTTGGATTCCCTTGGGAGTGGGAGGTACCATTAGACTTCTTATACGGGACGGTATTTGGTTTATGTTCAGTTTTATTGTCAGTGCTACATGGTTTTGTGTATTTATGTGTATCAAAATTCTTGGGAGGGGGAGGGGTATGATCCTTTGCACCCGACTCACTCCTAGCTGCTGCTTCGCACCCTCGAATTAATGACAGTCGGAGGTCAGCCATTTCTGCTGCCTCCTGGAGAGTTCTAGGATTTTTTTCCTTTATATTTAATGTTAAGTCCCCGCCTGTGCACTTAAAGAACTGCTCCAAGAGAACCAGCTCACTCAACTCCTCAAAAGTAGCTGCCCTCTCAGAACGCAGCCAATGTCGTAGTGCATCAGACAAGTCCCGGGCGTGTTCTAGGAAGGTACTATCCTTTCCCCTAGTAACACCCAGAAACTTCAAGCGGTAAGTTTCTGGTTGTAACTCATAGGCCCGTAGCACAGCCTTCTTTAGCTCATCATAAACTACACAGGACTCTAAAGGTAGTGCATCATACGCTTTTAGCCCCTTTCCTAGGAGTCTTGATGAAACTAATGCTGCCCACTTTTCCTGAGGCCACTGGTGTTCCTGACACTTCTTCTCAAATCGCATAAAAAACTCAGTCACACATGATTCATCGAACACAGGAACTAGTTTAAGCAGGTGCGACAATGATTGGTCCCGATGTCTATTACCTCCCCCAATATTACGCCCTGTTACCTCCACTCGAGATCTCTCCAGCTCCCTGTCAGCCCGATACCTAGTAGACTCTGCCTGCAGTTCAGCCTCTCATATAGCTGTTCTCTCTGCAGCCTCAGCCTGAGCTCTAGCAGCCTCAACCTGAACTCTAACCTGTCTTTCGGCGGCCTCAACCTTGGCCATCTCAAGCCGAAACAACAAATCTGGAGTCAACCCTTGAGGAGGGGAAGGTGCATTTAATGGGGAGGGTCCCTGTGATTGAATTCCACGCTGCCATTGACCATCAACTTGGGGGTATGTACTAAATTCAGGCACCCTGACGTTTGATATGGGGGTAGAGTGGAGGGGGGGCATGGGACCGGGGCCCCCAGTCGCCTCTCCACCCAGGTCTCTCCCTTCTAAACCCAATATCAAAGTCCTCAGCTGATCTTTCCTCATGCCACTTAAACCCTGGTGACCCTGCAGACCTGCCACACACTTTAAGCCATACTTATTCAGCTTCAACACCCTGGCAGCGGTAAGGGGCACCTCTAAAAATCTTCTAGCACACTCCTCGCTATCGACTAGCCACTCCACAGGTCTTTCTCCCTCCGAGCCCGTATCGTGACCTGACCCACCACTGTGTTCTGATGTATTAGACATGTTTGTGCACTGCAGTAATTATCACGGTTATAGAATGTGCCTTATCTCCTATGCAAGTATGTATATACTAATGTTATTTAAAGTCTTTAATGTGTTATATTGGTTGCTCCAAAAAAAAAACTATGTCCACTGTATTCCTCTAATCATAAGGAATCTCAAAACAAATGACCACTATATTCCTCTGTTCAGTAAATCCTATGCAAGGTCGCCATTTGTTACGTCCTGGGATATATAAACACTGGGCTCTTTCTATTGGACTAGGTATGCGGCAACAAGCAACAACGGAAAACGCTAGATCCAACCCTTATCTATAAACCCAGGCAACAACCACCCTAAACCGTCAAGAGTCCTGCCTGGACAACGAGGTATCCTATGACTCGGTTACAGGGTGCACGCACTATAGACTGCTGATAGTCAAGCAGGCTATATAAAAGATCACACAATTAAGTTGACTTAAAGCTTCAAGGAAAAGATAGATAACGGAATTAAATTGCAGAAACAATTTAATAACAAACTAGAAGAAAGTACATTTAACGTTACATTAATTAATACAACTAATCACCCCTGCGTGAAAGAAGGTGAGAGCAAACAGTCCTCAAAACATCGTACAGGTAGACAAGATGCAGGTTTCTAAACTGCATGCGGCTACTGTAGGATCTGATGCTTAGCAAAGAAAGTACGTTACGGATTTAGAGAACTCTTAACTAATAAGCAGGAATAAATACTAGTGATAGGACCTACAGTGTATAATGGCATAGGTATAATTAAATAAAGGCAGCCACTCGCAACATAACCACATACAGGTGTGCTTCTCACTCTTAGTCAGGCAAGCCTGCTCGGACAGAGTCTCTAAGCCACACCCTGACTCACAATGCTCACAAAGACGGTAAACTGTGGCACAATAACAAGCATACAGATATAATAAACCGCTAGCTGTTAATCTGCCAGGTGGCAGAGGTCTAGCCGGAAGGATATAGGCTTCGGATACCCGGGCTGAGCCACCTGCTCTAGCCTAGGGACGTTCCCAAGTCTGTGCGCCAAATTACTCTAATTGAAAGGGTGCTCTCTTGAGAGACTCAGATCCCAAGTATCTGACTCTCTCCTGGCGACCCTAAAACAAACGCAAGGCGTGCTAGCGCAGTGCCGAGTGGACTAGGCAAGGGCCCTCACACAACACAACACTAGACACACAGGCACACAGACAAGAAAATGCCCCCAGACTCCCACGGGTATTCTAGTAAAGTCGTGCAGGTCCACAGGACTCGCACCAGCAGACTTTACGTAAAGGATCGCAAAAAGCCTCCCCTCCGGTCTAGCCCCTGCTCACCTGCCACAAGAACACACTAGCAAGCATGAAACCACCAAATATGAGACAACAAAAAAGCTTCCTAGGTCTCATTAACAATTACATCTCTGCATAAGGCCCAAAATCCTATCTAATTATCTGAGAGCTCGTCGTTAATACAATAATAGATATAAGGTCTATCAAGGGGATGGGATAATTGAATAGATTGGTGAAGTAGTGGAAAGAAGGTATACAAAGTAAGAGAGAAAGTTTCTAAGTGGGGTTGAGAGGGATAGATATCAAGGGGGTCCGAAGGGTACGACAGTGAGGTGAGCTCTCAGTCTTGAATCTGTCTGGACCCCACCCTAGGCATGCGAAATACATCCCATGCTTGGCAACGCTCAACACCGTTGCCGGGTCAAAATCCTCTACCCCTAGCGTGAGTCGAAACTAAGCCTATCGTTGCGATCAAATGGCAACATCAGGCTCGTCCCAAGCTAGTCTATTCCGCGCCCGCGCAAAGCAACGTCCCCCAGCCGGTCTCTCTCTCCCGCTCGTCTCCTCCCACTCTCACTAGACTTACATCTTATATATTATAATGAAACAATCAACTATCGAGAATAAAATATACTAAGATGTGTTGGTTAAGAATAAGGGCAGCTTCAAGCTGTGAAACAACATAAGAATATCCCAGACATTAGTTACATTGTCGTAGGCTATATACTAAGGAAAAGCCGGCCGGCCGGCTGCCGCCAGCCGGTTTCTAAACAGCTGGGCAGCCGACACTCGCGCATGCCCGCACGTGGCTACTATGCAGGAGCGTCACACCTCCCCCAAGATATAAGACACTTGACTAAGTTCTTCATATCTAACAGAAAGCTTCTCATAGTACCACACACTGTTGCGACACAAGGCACTATATATAAATAAAATAAAGACTGTTGCACTCCACCGAGCAAGTTCAACTAACTTAGCGACAATAAGCGAAAACATTCAACTTAGATACTGCTACAACATCTTATACAAAATTCTACACGTTATAAAAATAAAGAGTTTTTATAAGGTTTTTGCTTTTTTAATTTTTTTTTTTTCGGCTGAACTACAGTGACAGCCTATTTTCCTCCACACTCAACACACACTGACTGAACGGCGAGGGTTCTCCTGCAACCAAACCCTCCCGTGACAAACAATCAGCCAAAACATTATCAGTGCCCTTAGCATGCCACACATCCAACTTGTGTCCCGGCAGCAAAACAACACCTGGCACTGATAAACTGCCCAGTTCGTCACAAGACTGGCATTTCTCTTCGCTCTTTCCGGCAACGGGGCCTGCCAATAACCTTTCACTAGTTCTACCTTCGTGATAGGCGATGCAGCCCCGAGGTGGTCTATGGTGTCAACTCTCAATAAAGTATAGGCGTCTATTAGGGATAATGCACACACACACTCTCGCAATCAACACACTCACTGATCTTGCCACTTAACACAGGTTGCAAAGTTACAGGCAACGACCACTCATGACATTCCTTATCCCTCAGACCCTTCGTCAACACGTAATCCAGCTCTGCTTGCACCACAGGCTGTCGAGCAGGATTTATACGGTAGGGAATTAAACTGAGCCTTGCACTATCTCCAGCCTGCATGTCGGATTCTACCCCGTACATCAGGCCTGGAGAAGCAACAAACATGCGGATGCACTGCCACAGCCTAGTAAACAACTTATCTCGCAGAATAACAATCCTAGTGCCCTTCCACAACCCAGCCGAGACCGCAGCTTCTAACCTGTAGTCTCCCTCCTTCTCCACCTTCGTCCCTAGAACAGCCAGGTCATGAGAGGGACAATCAGTACCACCTGTGCAGTCACTCCCATAGTTCATTATTGCTAAGGTTTCCCCGCCGATACCGTACATGCACACCCCCGCATTCCTTACGACTACATCTGCCTGCGCAGCATCACCGCTTTTAGCGACATGGCCAGATACAGTCGGTCTATGGTAGGGCTGTTGCAATTGACTAGAGCAGCATTGGGAGGCTATGCGACGACTGGGCACTTCTATGTCACAGCCAACCTCACCAATCTGCTCAAAGTCCTCCTTTTGACCACCACCCTTGGCAGCCATGGGCCGACCCTGACCTGGCAACCATGCCAAAGCCTCGTCGCCCACCTTGAACCACCGAAACAACGAGGCTAACGGTCTTTCAACATCCACGTGACCTGCCCGCGGAACATCTTGCACCGCCCGAGTTGTGAGACTCAGGGGCTCGGCACGACCAGTGGGGTATGAACCGAGCTGGTGCTGGAGCACTGCACACTGCTGCTCAGGCAGGTGCTCTAGCGCTTCCACAGCCACCAGACTCGTGTCCCCCGCCCACTGCTCCGCCGAGACATGACAATCCCTACTCTCCTCCACCTGTGCCCTACTGCCCCCCTCTCCTTCTCCACCTTGGCCGCGGAAGACCAACGCAGGGACAGTAGGCTGCTCAGGTGGTTGCCTCACAAACTCCTCCAACAGGTTCACATGACATGTTTCCCCGTCCTCGTGTTTGATCTCGACAGCACCATTACCACACTTCTGAACTTCCGGATCCTCCAACTGCAGTTTACAAATATCTGAGGGAACCAACCTGTCTAGATGCTTCCGAAGAAACCCAAGTCCTCCCCCAATATCAAACTGAGCAAACCTTTTCTTCTCTGTGTGTAACGTTGCTGCCTCGGAGTCTCTTCCTGCCCTACCTCCTCACTAGCTGTGACAGGTCCTGGGGCCTCTCCAGACTCTAACATAGGTGCCAATAATGAGTCACCAAGAAACACTGCCGGCTCAAAACTCTCCAATTGACCAACACTTCCCATTTTCTTGTGACCTTTCCTCCGCGGTTTGATAGACTGAGGTGGTGGCTGCAAGGCTCCGGATGTCTGAGAACGCATCACAACACCCGCCATGGTTTGTACGCTACACTTCTCAACCCACTCCTGTTCCTCCCTACTAACGTCGGCCGCCTCTCGGCAACGACCAAGGGTGAAACCTTAGAAGCAGGCACCGCAAAGTCGTTGCCGAGGAGGAGGTCGACGCCCCCAACAGGCAAGTTCTCTACAATTCCGACATCCAGCTCCTTCGCCACACCACCCACCTCCAGCTCCATCCGCACCAGCGGGTAGGACTTCGTAGCATTGATCCCCTGAACTACCACCACCCGAGCAGCGTTAATCGGTCTACCAGTTAAGTTCCTTAACAAGGTCTGAGAAGCCCTAGTATCACGCAATAGCTTAACTCCTCGCCTTTCGCCAGCCCACCTCACAAAACCATGCCCTCTGTGACCCCCAAAGACGTCGCGGACAGGGTTCGAGCCTTCCGGACTCTTGAACACAGGCTGTGTCCCAACCTCTGACGAACTACCCTTGGCAAACTCAGAAGATATAGGCGACACCCCTATGCTGCGGGCCAATGACACAACCTTGTTTGGTGGCTTGTTCGGACAAGCATTTGCAAAGTGACCCTCCTTGTGACATGCAAAGCACTCTTTACTCTTTGGATTCCCTTGGGAGTGGGAGGTACCATTAGACTTCTTATACGGGACGGTATTTGGTTTATGTTCAGTTTTATTGTCAGTGCTACATGGTTTTGTGTATTTATGTGTATCAAAATTCTTGGGAGGGGGAGGGGTACGATCCTTTGCACCCGACTCACTCCTAGCTGCTGCTTCGCACCCTCGAATTAATGACAGTCGGAGGTCAGCCATTTCTGCTGCGTCCTGGAGAGTTCTAGGATTTTTTTCCTTTATATTTAATGTTAAGTCCCCGCCTGTGCACTTAAAGAACTGCTCCAAGAGAACCAGCTCACTCAACTCCTCAAAAGTAGCTGCCCTCTCAGAACGCAGCCAATGTCGTAGTGCATCAGACAAGTCCCGGGCGTGTTCTAGGAAGGTACTATCCTTGCCCCTAGTAACACCCAGAAACTTCAAGCGGTAAGTTTCTGGTTGTAACTCATAGGCCCGTAGCACAGCCTTCTTTAGCTCATCATAAACTACACAGGACTCTAAAGGTAGTGCATCA
>CM064490.1:1679582-1800906 GCA_032716605.1 Paralithodes platypus | reverse complement strand
AGGTTCCTGACGGGTAGTAAGAAGGGATAAATTGAGTTTTGGAATCATTAAATGCAACCAGGTTTTCTCTATCCCCAATTGGGAAATAGTAGCTAGATCAGAAGATAAGCATTTTATGGTCCTTCATTACTTTTACTTTTGAGGGACTTGCTGCCTGGGGCGTTCTGGTAAACTAATTGAGTGGGTGTAAAGTAGAGTCGCCTGCATATCACTGGATGGGACTGGATGTCCAGTTGAGAAGATCAGTTATGAAAATGAGAAAGAGAATAGGAGATCGGACAGAACCATGAGGAACACCGGAGTTGATATAGTATGCATGAGTGAAAGCCGTCCACAACCATCAGCTATGGAACGGCTGGAAATGGAAATTAGAGACAAAGGCACAGATTGAGTGGACAGAAACCGCAGGAGGGCAGTTTGGAAATTAAAGATTTGTTCCAGACTCCTACTCGAAGGCATTCGATAGGTTATAGTGCAACAGAAAAATTCTTTACCGGAGATTCCCGTAAACTTGGATTTACCAAGAGTTAGTAAGATATAAAAGAAGATCACTAGTAGAGCGAACCCTTAAGGAAGCCATACTGGCGAATCTGAGAGCAGATTATTGAGAAGAGAAATGCTTAAGAAATTTGGAAGCCATGAATGAGCTTTCAAAAAATGTCGAGTATACAAGAAGAATGAGAGCAAATTGGAAAATTAGTTGGAGGGTTGAGATGCGGTCACCCTTCCTTGGGACAGGTGTGAATGAGAGCCAACTTTCCAGCTAGAAGGAAAGACGTTAGAGGAGAGACAGAGACAAAGATTTTGCCCTAGGGCAGGAGGGGTGCAGGCACGGAAGCACAGTTTTTTAAGTACAACAGGAGGAACAGCAACCGTCCGGACCGTAACGCCTTCTTAGTAGTTAAGCCCCAGAGAGGGTAGAAAGTACATCTTTGAGAAGAGATTTAGGATAGTAGGCATAAGTAGGAGCGGTAGAGAGGGAGGAACATAGCACCGGAATAATCCAAGGTAGAGTTTCTGGCAAAAGTTCGAGCAAAGAGTTCATCCTTGTCCAGAGGAAGAAAGTTAGGGCTGGTGTCCATCAGAGTGGACAAGGGGAGGGAAAGATGAGGAAGAAAAGTTGTTGCAGATTTTTTGGATAATTGCCCAGAAAGCTTGCGGAAGAGCTAGAGTTTGGATAGTTCCAGTGCATGTATTATTGATGAAAGAGTGCTTGGCAGAGTCGATAGAAACAGATTTGGCTTGATCCTAGGAAGAATAGAGTTTCTTTCTTGAGTTTTAAAGAGCGTCGGTACTACTGCTTAAATTCTTCCTCCTTGGTGCGGACAGCAACAGAACAAAGCGTGATTAAACCAAGATTTTTTTTGCATTAATCCAAGAGAAAGAAAATGGAATGTACACTTCCATGCCCGAGAGGATTAGCTCAGTAATGCGTTCAGCACTCTCCGAGGGTTCCCTCTGCCACGGAAGCATAAGTCATCCATGGTAAATCAAAAGAAGTACTGTACTGCCCAGCCGAGATCCTCCAGTCCTGGCAAGCGCCAAAGTGCCTACAAGCGCCAGCCGGCCTGGGAGGATCGGATGGCCGGTACTGAGAGATAGGACAGTGTGAGCGGAGATAAGTTTTTATGGTCCGGAAGGAGCCCAAAGGCGAGGAATATGAGAGGGAAAGAACTCGACAGTATACAAAGAAGGGTTAGAAAGTCATAAATAAGTCAAGAATGTTGGGCCGATCCTCCGAAGCGTATCCGGGATACCGGGAGGGTTTGCCTCGGACCAGTTGCCTCTAGGTCAATTAATGATAGAAAAGAACGTAGGCTTGTTCCACACAGGTTGGTCAGTAGAGTGTAGAGTGAGAGCCAATGGCGGTGGTGAATCCGTTGAAATCTCCTAAGATGGAGATTTCTAGAGTGAGGGAGAGAAGAGATAGAATGGTGTTCCACTTAAGAGTTTAGATAGTCGAAATGAATTTGGGAAATGTCGGTAGAGTTAGGGGAAAGGATAGACAGCACAGAAATATTTAGTATGAGAAATGACAGGATAGTTTGAGCCATAAAGTTGAGCAAAATAAATAACTCTAGAGGAGTCGAAAGAGTCGGCAACACGAGAGCAAGTGAGTTTGTTGTGCACGTATGCACAACATCCGCCTCTGGCTTTGAAACTAGGATAGAGAAAGTAGGAGGATACAGAGATGGGGCTGCTAGCAGTTGCTTCAGACATCTGAGTTTCGGTGAGGAAAAGAAGATCAGGTTTGGAGGAGGAGTGATGGTGTTCGATAGAGTGAAAATTAGAGGAAAGGCCATGAATATTGCAAGTTGATAGTAAGAGTGACAGGCCATGGTCCAGAGTATTTAGAGGGGTCGTCAGGGGAAGGTCGGGCATGTGTGGGGGTATTTATGCCCCCCCCCTGGGGACTCCAAGGCTGGGCCTGAGTTTATAATTTTTTGTTTTATATAATTATGAAGGAGGAAGTGTGGTGTGCATGTTAAGTGTAGTGAAGTAGATAGGAGGAGGAGGGGTTTGTGAGAGCATGCTGGACTACTAACTAAATTGCTAACCTAGATGCAGTGATAAGGAAAGTAGATAAGCTGGAGGCAGAGAACATGGCACTCAAGGAGCAGCTAAAGGAGTATGAGGGCCATTTAAGTGAGAAAGTAAAGGGAGTAATAAGTGAGGAGAAAGATGAGTGGACAAGGGTGGGGAATGCTAAGGTGGATGCATTGGAAGAAATCATGAAGGAGCAGGTGGAAGAGAGAGAAAAAGAAAAAAGAGAGTTTGAGAAGAATGTAGTGCAGGTTTTGAAGAGCAAGGAAAAGGTAGTGAGGGAAACAGCGGAGACCAAAAAGGAGCCGACCAAACGCACCACTGAGGTGGTAGATGGTGGAAAGAAAAAAACTGTCTGGGACCATCAGTCCTGGTAGTAAAGCCAAAAGACCGATCCTCCGAGCCAGTAAGCCCACCAGATACAAGGGCAATCGAGACTGCTTTGGCTTCGGTTCCGGTTAACAAGTTAACTAGAACTGAGTCAGGTGTACTGGTGGGACGACTTCCATCCAAGAAAGCCAAAGAAGATGCAGGAAGGGCCATCAATCAGTATTTGGGGGTGGACAGTGCCTTCAGTGTCTCCGAACCAAAGAAGATGATGCCAAAAATGTCTCTGGTAGGCATTGCTAATGACGCTGAGGATAATGAGATCATTCCCAGCATCCTCACCAAGAACCCAACACTAAAGTCCCCTGGTCGACGATGGCTTAGCTATGAATTTGCTATTCACTAAGCAAAAGAGTGATGCACACACTAAGATTGCGGTAGTAAAAATGTCACCTGAAATACGCTCTTCCATTGTGGATGATGGCAATTCTGTGTATGTTGGACTTGTGAGATGTCGTGCATACGATCGCTTCTGGGTAACACAATGTTACCATTGCCAGGGCTTTGGTCATACCAGTGACAAGTGTTATCGGAAAAATGAGGATCCAAAATGCAACTTCTGTGCTGGTACTCATAACTCAAAAGACTGCACCAACAGGACTTCTCCCAAATGTATAAATTGTATGAGCTCCACATCAGTTACGGAGCCGCCAAATCATTTCGCCTCAAGTAGAAATTGTCCTTTAATGACAGCTCAGAGAAATAAAAGTTATTGAGAACACCGATTTTGTAGGTTCAAAAAACTGAAAAATGCACATGGGAGCCGGTGGAAACTGGGTCTGTTGAATGTTCGTTCCTTGCGTAACAAAATGGATCATATTTGCGAGATCTTGGATGAACGTAACCTTGATGTATTATGTCTCACTGAGACCTGGTTGTTCGAGTCAGATCTGAATATTATCCAGGCGGCATTGCCTAAAACCCATTCCATAATAAATGTTCCTAGGCCTAGGGGAGATCATCCGGGTGGTGGAGTGGCAGTTGTCTACTCTACATCTCTGGTGAATATCTTGCAAATAAGCCATAACCCAGCCCCTCTTTATTATGAACTGTTGGAAGTGGAAATAAAACTCCATCAACAAATTCTAAGAATGGCAGTTGTCTATAGGCCTGGCCATCGTGGCACAGATAGGGGTTTTATGGAAGAGTTTGGGCAGTTTCTCGAGGAATTTTCTGCTAAAACTGGAAGACTTTTGATGTGTGGAGATTTTAATTACTGGGTTGACAGCCCTCATCTGAAGCCATTCTCTCCTGAGTTCCTTGAGTTGACTGATCAGAACAATTTTGTAAACCATGTGTCCCACCCAACTCATATCTTAGGACACACCCTTGACTTGGTTTTCTCTCCTGTGGGTTGTGGTGGTGTTCTGGATGTTGATGTTGAGAATGCTGACCCTAATACCTCTGATCATGCTTTGATTACTTTCAGCTTTGATTTCCCTAAGCCACTCACACATGAAAAAGTAATCAGATTTAGAAATTATAAAAATGCAGACCTAAATTTGGCTAGCAGTGAAGTAAAACAGTACTTGGGAATTATTGATACTTCCACCTTACTTCAGATGAGCTGGTGGAGGTACATGGAAATGCACTTAAATTAGTGTTCGATCATCACTGTCCAGAAGTAGAGAAGAAAATCATAGTACGAGATGATTCGCCCTGGTATAGCACTCGAGTTAAATTTCTTAGAAGAGCGCGTAGAAGAGCTGAACGTGAAGGGCGGAAAAATAAAACAGACTCTACATGGTTGCAATACCTGTCAGCCAGAAGAGCTGTGGTCTACAAAATCAAAGATGAAAAGAAAGTGTATTATCAGGGAAAAGTTGACTCGTGTGGTAACGACCAGAGGAGGTTGGCTTCAATTGTAAACAGTTTACTTGGAAAAACAAGAGTCAGCTTAAGACCTTCTGTACCTGATGCCGAGTTGGCTGCCAACTTTGTGGCATTTTTTGCTGGCAAGATAACTCGCATAAGACAGGAATTGGATGATGCTTCTGTTGGTGAAGAACTTTCAGTTGTACTCCAACCCCGACACATTCCTAATAATGTCCTCTCATCCTTTCACTCAGTATAGGTGGACATGATCTCGTCCTACATAAGAAACCTCAATAAAACATTTTGCCCGTTGGATCCCATAAATGTTTCCAAGCTACCAAGAGTCTATGATCACACAGTTGAGTTATTTCCAAAATAATTAATAAGTGCTTCTCTGAAGGTAGCTTCCCACATTCTGAAAAGCATGCACTACTCCGACCTACTCTAAAGAAACCTGGACTTGATGTTGAGAACATGTTTAACTTATCGTCCTGTCTCCAACCTGTCCTTCATATCAAAGATATTAGAGCGTGCAATACTTACCAATTCCAACCACTACTTCAGCAGAATGAAACTATCCCAATTTTTCAGTCTGCTTACCGACAGCATCATTCAACTGAAACAGCATTGAATTAGAGTACATAATGATCTAGTTGAGAACAGTTGCAATGGTGTGGCCTCACTATTGTTCTTGCTTGATCTCTCTGCGGCTTTTGACACAGTGGATCACGAGTTGTTATTGAGTGATCTTTATGATTGTGGTGTGCGTGACTCCGCTCTCTTGCTTCTTGGGTCGTACTTGTCAGGTAGATCCCAGAGTGTGATGGTAAATCAAGTGGTCTCGGACTCGACAACCCCTGCAGTATGGTGTTCCGCAGGGATCAGTTTTGGGTCCTATCCTATTTATAATTTATATTAGCAGTTTGTCTCTTCTGCTTCGTGCACATAATGTCACCTTTCACTTTTATGCAGATGACACCCAGATTTATGTGAGAATCACAAATATAGTTGATATACGGAGTAAGATGGAATTGTTGATGTCTGATATCAAGAAGTGGATGAGAGCGAGAAAAAACTTAAACTAAATGATGGTAAAACTGATATTCTCATCATCCGAGGAAATAGAAGAGCTGATGATATGGTAGGTGCCCTCTCCATCGATGTGGGTGGATCTCAGCTGCGACCGGCCAACTCTGTTCGAAATCTGGGTGTATATGTGAACTCCCGATTAGATTTCAAAGAGCATGTAAACCAGATAGTTAAAAGTTGTTACTTGCACATCAGAAATCTCTATTTGGTGAAGCCGTTTATAACCAGACGTTGCCTTTCTGACGTTGGTTCACTCATTGGTCTTCTCTCGTGTTGATTATTGCATGGCCCTGTTGGTGGGTCTTCCAAATTATATTTTGAAGAAAGTTCAGTCTGTTCTTAACAGGGCCGCAAGACTAATTTTTGGTGTTCTAACTAGAACTCCTACTACATCTCTTCACATAGAACTGCACTGGCTGCCAGTAAGAGCAAGAATAGAATTTAAGTTGTGTTTGGTGACTTTTAAGGTTCTCAAATTTGGTGTGCCTAGGTACCTTGCGGAGCTGCTCAGGCGCCCACCGGCACACCATGGTGTAGCTGTGCGTCATGACAATGACCCTTTTCGTCTTGATGAACCAAGGGCTTTCCAGCAGTCTTCTTTCTTTGAGAGGTCATTCTCCTACATGGCTCCGAGGTTGTATAACAGGTTGCCGCTGTCCATGAGACAACTGAGTTCTGTTGAATGCTTCAAGAGACAACTTAAGACTTTTCTCTTTGAGAGAAGCTATGATCTTGAGAGAGGTGTCATGACAGATGGCTATAGAGTTTAGGCTATTTTGCCACTGCTGGTGATTGTTAAATGTGTGTTGTATATGAGCCTTCTTTTGATGCATTGATTTTTGTTCTTTTTTCTTTCTCTTTTCGAGCGCTAGTGAATTCTTCGGAAAAATTGGCGCTTATGAGAAATAAGTAACATGCTTATTATTATTATTACTCTCAGTGTAAGTGAGGCACAAAGAGAATCAGTAAGAGAGGCCAAGCAAATGAAACAGGAGTTCCAGCGATTCCTTATCAAATGCCTACAGCCTCTCCTGGGTATAGCCCAGCCCTTAGGAGGTAAGGCCTAAAAAATACTTTCAACTCGGGAACGGCGAGAACACTCTTAACCCGTAAACGGCGGCAAAGCTCTTAAAGGTGGGGGCTCATGGGTTGAGGTAAACATGGACAAATAATCGCCAACCTGCATATCATTATCTTGTAAAATGCAATGTCACTGAAATAATTATTAACAATGGTATAAAGGATTTTGCGGATCGTCTATACAGGGCCTGTGACGTCATAGTGACGTCACACCAGTATCCTTAGCCTAGACTGGATGATGGACTTACACTCTTGTGACGTCACAGGCCCGGTATAGACGATCCACAAAATCCTTTATACCATTGTTAATAATTATTTCAGTGCCATTGCATTTTGCAAGATAATTATGTACAGCTTGGCGATTATCATTCCATGTTTATCTCAACCCATGAGCCCCCACCTTTAAGAGGTTTTACTGGGCGACGGCGGCAAAGCTCTTAAGAGGGAGGCCTAAAAATACCATTTAAACAGCACTAAAATTTTTTTTTTTTTTTTTCCCTATACCTCATATCACTCCTCCACATCCCCTCCTTCCTCCCTTTCCCCTCCCCCTTCAATTATCACCTATTTTCCCTGTTATCCCCTAATTTGTTGGTATATTTTTGTGCTAACATTAGCAAACTGTGTGGGGGATGTGCTTACGTGCCTAGCAGGTGTGTTACACAAGCGAGTGTGTGTATGAGTAGGCTCAGTGTGGCTTGAGGCCTCGTGGAGGGAGGGGTTACCTCAATTTTCTCCAAAATTCATGAATGGGCTGGTCCATATATATTCGCGATTTTGACCAGAAAAATGATATTTTCACTGGTTTGATTGTTGTTACAGGTTACTATCTTCATAGTGAAGGTAAAATAGGCTCATATGAATAGGTAATAACGATATTTATCGTAAAATGATGATTATAGGCCTGAATGGAGCCCATATGTGTGGAGCCCATAATGGATCATAATTATGAAGTCAAACCAACTTTTAAGTGGGAGACAGTTCGGATTCTTGCCGGGGAGGTCGACGGTACTACAGCTAATTAAGGTGGTAGATGATTGGATGCAAATTCTAGAAGATGGTGATGTAATAGACGTGGTATATTGCGATTTTATGAAGGCCTTCGATAAGGTCCCACATAAAAGGTTAATAGAGAAAGTTAGAAGCTATAATATAGGGGAGAAATGTGTGAAATGGATAGAAGCCTTCCTGAAAGATCGGAGACAGAGGGTACTGGTGAATGGAATAGGCTCGGGGTGGAGGGAAATTACAAGTGGGGTACCTCAGGGATCTGTGTTGGGACCACTGCTGTTCGTTATATTTATCAACGACTTACCTGAAGTTATAACTAATGGAAGTGAGGTATACCTGTATGCGGATGACACTAAGCTGTATAGAAGAGTAAGGAAGATATGGGTTTGCTTCAAGGAGATGTGGAGGGCATGAAGGGATGGTCTGAGCATTGGTTAATGCCTTTTCATCCAAAAAAATGCAAGGACATGCGGATTGGGACCAGCAGGATAGACAAGGTAGGATACAGTATGTATGAAGCAATGGAGGAAGTGAATGCAGAAAAGGATATAGGAGTAGTGATAGACAATAAGTTAAATTTCTCAGAACATTTAGCAGAAAAGATAAACAAAGCCAATAGAAGTGTAGGGCTGATAAGGAGGACATTTGTGTCACTTGACGAAGAAATCTTCAGGAATCTCTATACAGCGCTGGTTAGGCCGCACCTGGAATATGCGAACCAGGTGTGGGCTCCATATATGGTAAAGGATATAGAAGCAGTGGAGAAAGTGCAGAGGAGAGCTAGCAAGCTGGTACCAACGTTGAAGAATGAAGGCTATGAGCAGAGGTTGAGGACACTGGGGCTTCCGACACTGGCATATAGGAGAAAGAGAGGGGATATGATAGAGACTTTTAACCCTCTCACGACCATAGGACGCAGAGGTTGCCAGATTAGCAATAAGAAATAGATTACTCTCACTGTTATAATTACCTCTCCAAAATTAGTTTTCTGCCCACAGCTAACTCAAAGACAACTGCAGAGGTTGAAGTAAACAAACTAAAGGTTTATAGATACCCCTGACGGTAACAAAGGATTTAAAGTATCCCTAATAGGCTCAAAAATCGCGTCAGAATGTGAGAGGGTTAAGATAGTGTCAGGAAAGTACGATGAGGATGTGTGTGGAGGTATCTTCTTGATGCGGGAGGGAACAAGAACGAGAGGACACTCTAAGAAAATTTACAAAGAAAGAAATAGGCTTGAGAAGGCAAAGAACTCATTTTGTGATAGAGTGATAAATGAGTGGAACACACTGCCCCAGTATGTAGTCAATTCCGAATCAATAAGGGAGTTTGAAAGTAATCTTGATAAAGCATGGGGAAGACAAGCTTTGAAGTTTGATTATAAAACAAAAATACAGAATAGTAAAATTGTTGCGTCTGCTACCGCCGCCGCCAACACCGTGAACGACCGCAGCAGTGCAAGTACTGGTACTGAGCTGGATACACAGGCATAGTTTGCCTTTTTTCAGAGGATCAACTGTAAGAAACTGTAAGAATATGCTCGCCCATGGGGAGCTAGTTCATTACCCCCCCCTCGCCGTTCCCGGGTTAAGAGGTTTTGGTGGGCAAAGGCGAGAACACTCTTAAGAGGGAAGGCCTAAATAAAACATTTTAAAAGGCCCCAGTAGCACTTAAAACATTTTTTTTCCCCATAACTCATATCACTTCTCCACAACCCCCCCCCCCCCCCCCCCCGGTCAATTATCACATATTTTCCTTGTTATTACCTTATTCATTGGCATATTTTTGTGTAAACATCTTCAAACGGATCCTAGGCTGTGGTCATGTGTGTGTTACGTAAGGTAGAGACTGGGGAGTATGAGGGAGTAGCTCAGTACTGCTTCAACCCTCGAGAGAAGAGGGTGTGAGGCCAGCTGGCTCACACTTGATGAATGAACCGCTCGCTAACAATTCGCGATTTTGACCAGAAAAATTATATTCCCACTTGTTTTATTGTTGTTACAGGTTACTATCTTCATATTAAAGGTGAAATAGGCGCATATGAATAAGTAATAACGATATTTATCATAAAATTACGATTATAGGCAGGAATGGAGCCTAATATTGCCGCCCAGAACTGTGGTGTTCACTACACCCTGCGTGCGCTTAATGGGTTAAAAGGCCCCAGTAGCACTTAAAATAAAAGAATAGGTGATTAAGTGAGATAATTCCCCTCCATACCTCCTATCACTTCTCTACATGTGTCAAAACCCCCTCCTTCTGCCCCCCCCCCTTCAATTATCACCTATTTTCTTCTTGTTCCCTTGTTTATCAGTTTATTTACCGTGCCAACATCTCCAATCCAGTTCTAAGGCGTGGTGCTAGGCCTAGCTACTGCGAAGTGAGAGAGAGACTGGCGAGAGAGAGCTCAGTCTGCCTGTAGGCTTGGGAGAGGAAGGATATAAGTCGCGTCCACCTGACATTTCATGACTGAATGGTCGGCAATAATTCGCGATTTTCACCCCCAAAACACTATTCCCACTTTTTTATTGCTGTTACATGTCAATATCTTCATATTTAATGTAAAATAGGCGCATATAATAAGTAATAACGATATATTTATTAGTGGCCCCTCCATCATTGACGAACATGCCTATTACATAAGGCATCCTCTTCAAACACTAATCCGCCGTAGTTTTGAATCTACCGCGCAGAGCATTTAAAATCTGAGGAGCCTTCATCATGAGCACACGCGACCTCACTCATGGCTTCAGTCATTATGAATTGGGTTCTCACTACGAAAAAACTTCGTAAAAAATAAAAACAAAAAGAAAATAAGAATAACTATCCAATAAGCTTTCCATCATATCGTGGATGTACTTGTGTGGATCTTTGACCAGACGCTGATTCAGGCGTCATTCTTCCTTCTCTGCTCTGCGCTCAACCTGCCCGGACGTGTCTCCCCACGCTCCGCTGGTTCCGCATTTGCTGCGTCCCTAGCAAGTTTTTTCTCATTTGTTTACTCTGGGATGTATCGAGTATGGTTAGGATATGTGTAGCAGCAGTCCTGGGCTGGTTGCCTGCAGTGCAGTGTATTTTGGGTCGTGTGTTTGGGGCATCTATTTCGGATGTACCCTCGTGGTCCTGTTGTGGACATGTGATCTTTTCACAGTTGAGTTAGCTTGTGATGCAGGCGGCTTTCATTACGCGTTATTTTATGCTGCCTCTTATCGTTCTGATGAGGTAAGCTGTGCTTCTGACGTTCCCAGTGTATTTTTCTTCACTTAGTGAAGTTTTTTCTGGGTCCCGAGTCAGTCTTCCCTTAGTCGGAAGTCTTTACTACAGTGGTGTGTTGGCGGTGGTTCCTGTTGTTATATTTCCAGTGTTTTTGTTTATATTTCAACTTTTCGTATGCCGTCTGCTTAGGCGTAGCCAGCCGCTCGTAGCTTTGCCACATGTACAAGTGTTATTGTTTATTTTATAAATATGTCTTACTGTGTCATGTGTATCCTGGTTTAGTTGTGTATTGGCTAATTCCACGGACTATGTTTGTTGCCTGGATTAGTTGTGTATTGGCTAAATCCACGGATTATTGTGTGGGCCCTGGGCTAGTCGTGCTTGGCTTTTCCCAGGTCCTTTGTGCGTTCAGTTGGTTTCTGAACGGGGTGGGTTACTTTCCGGCGGGTTTTTCTCGGTTTCACCATGAAAAACCCGGCCGAGAGCCGTGTTGGGCCACGCGTGGTTTCATATAACTTCCACTCTTGGTAAAGTCTTTGAAATTATATTAAATAATCACATAATTAAGCATCTTGAGAATAATAAATTAATCAGTGATAGGCAATATGGTTTTAGACGATGTCGATCAACTGCAGACATGCTTTGCCTTCTTACGCATCAAATCAACCAAGCTACAGACCAACATGGTGAAACATACAATAGCACTGGATATCAAAGGCATTTGATAGAGTCTGGCATCAATCCTTATTGTCGAAGATGTCACACTACGGCCTTGCATCATTAGTTCCACTAATTTCTTCTTATCTTCATAACAGAAAAATATGTGTAATGGTAGATGGCCTTTATTCTCAATTTCACTCAATAAATGCTGGTGTTCCCCAGGGATCAGTTTTGGCCCCAATTCTGTTTCTCATTCATATCTACCACTCATAATCCAATACATTCCTACGCAGATGACTCAACACTCCACAGTTCCTTCACATTTACCAATTCTTTCACCCAACCCGATCTTATAAATTCAAAAATAAACACTGCAATTTCTCTGAACCAGGACCTTTCTAGAATTAATGGATGGGACAAAAGAATCTAGTTTCCTTTAATGCACAGAAAACCAAATACATTCAATTTTCTAACCGACAGAATCTCACTGACTCCCATATTTTGTTTAATGATGTAAATATTCCCACTTCCCCTAGTATTGACATTCTCGGTGTAACATTAACTACTAACTTGAGCTGGACACATTATGTTAGAATCATTGCTAAGAATGCCTCTAAAAAACTGGGACTCCTGTACAGAGTTCGAGAATTCTTCACTGACGAGCAGTTGGCCGTGATATATAAAAGTCATGTGCGTTCTCAGATGGATTACTGTTCACCTCTGTGGGGTGGAAGTGGAGTGGTTGCATTGAGCAGTTGGACAAAATTCAAAATAAAGCTATTAGATTAATCAATAACCCTGCAATCACACAGGACCTTCCTACATTATCCATACGAAGAAACGTTGCATCCCTTGCATTATTCTACAGATATTTTCACAGCAATTGTTCCGAGGAACTTGCTTCAATTGTGCCGCCTCTCCACATCTTTCCCCGTAGAACTAGGACAGCTGAGAGCGCCCATGAATTTACACTTTCTCCTCCACAATGCAGAACTTCTGCTTATCAGAATTAATTTATCCCCAGAGCTACTACTCTTTGGAATTCACTTCCCTCGAATTGCTTTCCACAAACTTACAATCTACAAATGTTTAAATCCAGTTGTTACAAACATTTTATGAATGGAGGATGCCTTTAGGCACATGGACCTTTTTGTTTTATCTGTGTTTTTCCTTCCTCCGTTCATTGTCTCTTTAAAAAAAAAAAAAAAAAAAAAAAAAAAAAAAAAAAACACAGGCTTGTGTCCCCGGCGAGGAGGTGTCTGTGGCTCTCCAAACTGCGTCTCTGTGTTGGTGCCTGTTTCAGGCTCCCTATGATCCCCGGCGGTCTGGCTGTACCCATCTAACTTTGTTCATGCGGACAGATGTTATGAAGTTTTTCTACCCGGTTTTACAAACCACATAGAAAAACCTAGCTGTTGTTTGAGGGCTTTCCTCCCCGGCGATCTTTTACAAAGAAGTGGGGAACTTATGGGGTTAACGTTGTTTACATCTCACCCGGCGGGTGCACCTTGGTAGGGTGGGATGAACGTCTTGATCATTCAATTTCGTTAACCGATCCATTTTAAGTGGTACTTTAGGTATCTCCGCCTTCAGCCGGACAGCGATCGAAGGCTCATTTTAACATCTTTTTACAAATTTCTCACACCCGGCGGGTGCTCCTGGGAGGAGGAAATAAGGAATTTACAATTCCATATAGTTAACCAGTTAATTGAGAGATACGTTATGTATCACCGCCTTCAAACTTACGGCGATCCTTTGTGACAATTCGTTAAAAATCAGATCTCTTATCAGCCTGCCCTGTGTTATTCTGCTAAATAATTCTGGTGCCGGCGTCTTTATGGGGGGTTGTTTTTCCAAAATTGAATCTTGAGACAGTCACCACCAGAAAGACTGTTATAAATGCCATACTGGTCCTTTATATTTTGTCAGAGGGTATTCTTAACTTTCTTAGGACATGTTTCGATAGGCGAAATCTTTATAGAATCCCGCCGCGTAGCGAGCTGTACTCACCTAATTGTAGTATACAGGATTTGAGCCTAAGCTCGTGTTGTCCTGTCTCTCTCTCTACATTTATCCAATTTTGCTTTAAAAGTTTGGATATTTCTTGCTCCCACCACCTCCCCATCCAACTTATTCCAACACTCAATGCTTCTATACGGGAAGCTGAACTTTCTTACATCAGACTTACATATAACTTTCCTCAACTTACAATCATGACCCCTGGTTCTTCCCTCGTCCCTCACCACAAAATCTCCCTTGTCGATCTTCTCAAAACCTTTCACACACTTAAACATCATGATCATGTCACCTCTCTCCCTCAGCGTTGGCAGCTTTAGCCTCTCCAATCTCTCCTCATAAGGCAGGTCTCTAAGGCTAGCTATCATCTTAGTGGCAACTCTCTGAACTCTTTCCAGTTTTTTATTATGTTTTATAAGGTGTGGAGACCACACCACTGCTGCATACTCCAGTCTTGGTCGTATTATTGTCCCTATTATTTTTGCTAACATGTCTTCATCTAAATAATTCAGAGCTATTCTCATGTTAGTCAACACTGCATAGGTTTCACCAGTTATTTTATTTATATGCTGTTCAGGTGACAAGCTGTCTGCCGCAACTACCCCTAGGTCTTTTGCTTTCACAGCTTTACTAATTATTTCATCTCCTATTTTATATCCCCAAGAAGGTCTATATTTACTTTTTCCCATCTCAAGAACCTGACACTTACTCGTGTTGAATTCCATTTTCCAAGTTTGACTCCACTCATATAACTTATCTAGGTCTCTCTGTAATTCTTCACAACTACTCCTACTTGTAATATGCTTCATTAATTTTGCATCATCAGCAAACATAGATATATATGAGCCTATTCCCATTTGAAGGTCGTTGATGAAAACCAAAAACATGATTGGGGCCAACACCGATCCTTGAGGCACTCCGCTTTTTACCCTTTTCCACGAGGAGAACTTTCCTTTTATTACTGTTCGCATTTCCCTCCCAATTAAATAGTTTTCCATCCACTTTAATAATACTCCCTCAACCCGCCCCACAGTCCTGAGCTTCCACAACAATCTCTTATGAGGCACCTTATCAAATGCCTTCTTGAAATCTAAGTAAATACAATCTACCCACCCCTCCCTCCCTTGTACAATGTCAATTACCCTATCATAGTAACTCAACAAATTTGTGGTACACGAATGACCTTTTCTGAACCCGAACTGCTTGCTTGAAATTATTTCCCTCTCCTCCAACATACCCACCCATCTTTTTCTAATAATCTTTTCACAAAGCTTGCATATAACACTCGTTAAGGATACCGGTCGATAATTTAGCTGGTCTTCTTTATTTCCACTTTTATATATTGGAGTTATATTTGCTTGTTTCCATTCTAAGGGAAGTTCCCCCTTGTTTAATGAGTGTTGAACAATATTAAAAATAGGTCTCACTAGTTGTTCAGAATATTCTCTTAATACCCATCCAGCAATGTTATCTGGGCCCATAGATTTTCTCACGTCCAATTCTTCCAACAATGATTTTAGTTCATCCTTGTTGACTTCTATCGACTCTAGTCCCTGTATCTCGTTCAATTCCACCACAGGTTCTACATAGTCATCCTCCTCCACAAACACGGATGTTAATGTATCATTCATAATTTCACACATACCCACTGTGTCTTCATATAATTGACCTTCTACCCTAAGCTTTGTTATTTTGTCCTTTATTTTTGTTTTTCCGTTGATATAACTATAGAACAGTTTGGGTTCTTTATTACATTTGTTTACTATTACTTTTTCAAAGTTCTTTTTCTCCTCTCTTATAGTCTTGACATAGTTGTTTCTAGCATTCTTATACTCATCCCATTTTTCCTCAGTGTGTCTCCTTCTCACTTTATTCCATGCAGTCCTTTTTGTTCTGGGCAATGTGACATCACATGTTAAACCACTCTTTCTCCTTAGCCAGCTTTCTATCCTTAAATGTTGGTACATATTTATCTACCCCCTCCCTGTAAATGTCTAGTAACATGGTGTATTTTACCTGAATATTCTGTTCTTGCTCAATAAATGACCAATCTATATTTGCAAAGTATCCTCGTAATGATTCATAATCCGCCTTACTATAATTTAGTCTATATTCCCTATGTCCCTCCTCTCTGCCTTCCAGAAATTCCACTGTCAATTCAAATTCAATCACAGCATGATCGCTTTTTCCCATGGGACTCAAATATGTTAGGTTCTTTATTTCTTGGGGGTCTTTGGTGAATAATAAGTCAAGTCTTGATGGTTCATCACCTCCTCTAAATCTTGTATTTTCCGTAACGTGTTGTGTTAATAGATACCCCATTGTTAGTTCAAGAAATTTGCTACCCCAAGTATTTTCATTTGAACCCGCATCCAAACATTCCCAATCCACCTCCCCGCAATTAAAGTCCCCTGCAAGAATAAGCCTATTTTTCCTTTTACAAATAATTTCTAACATACGCAAGGTTTCCAAAATTAATTCATTATATTCATCGTTGCTCCAAGATTTAGTCTTAGGAGGTAAATACATTGATACAATGTCCAATTTTGACCTATCATTATCCTCAATTTCAACTGCTACCACTTCAGCAATGCTATCACCAAGTTTTAATTCTTTAGCAGTAATTTTATTATCTACCATGATCAACACTCCTCCTCCTAGCTTTCCTAACCTGTCTCTTCTCCATGTACTGTATCCTGCACAACTAATTATATTCGTGTCTACCTCCTGGTTAAGCTTAGTTTCAGTCAAACATACTACCCCGGGCCTCTCTCTCTTTACATATTCGTCAAACTCAATCTTTTTGGAAATTAACCCATCAATATTTGTATACATGAACTTAGCGTTTCCAGTATTTTCCCTATTTTTCTCGTCCCTGCCCGTTCCTTTCTTTTTTGTACGTACCCCTCCCAATTTATTTCCTAGCTTGTCTCCTCTCCTCTTGTCTCCACCTGGACTGTTTCTCGCTCCGTGATCGTGGTGACATAAAGGCTCGTTACCCGGCGGGTTAGTGACACAGTGGTGTGTGTGTGTGTGTATGCGATCATGTTGGGTTAACCTTATGAGCATTAACTCCTGGAAATTTTCTTTTTTCCAGAGCTGGACCCCGGCGGACCAATACAGACCCTGCAGTAGTTTCCCACCAGTCTCTGTCATGGCTACCCTTGCCCCAGTTTTTGCTTTATGCATTACCCCTACCTGTGCCGGTATCCCTATTTTTGCGCACACACTGTGCATCAAGTGTGTTAAATGTCTAGACCGTTCAAGGGGTCTGTGGGTGACGCGAAAATTTTCATTTTGCTCCCAATTAAGCGTCAAAGTCCTCTGCGATAATGATAAGACCGCAGCGGTCGCCTTACGAGAGGTTAGGCAACAGATGGCGGCATATACTACGATTGTACCTCATAAGTCACTTCAATGTGACAACGTCCCTCTTTGGGATAGGCTTCTTGTTGAGCACCCTCCCCCTAAACGTCCCTCTTGAGTAACTAGTCGTAAGCCAGCAGAGACTGGTCAAGTTTCTGTGTCTGCCCCTACTGCTACTGCGAAACGTCGACGGGAGCCTATACCCCCGGTGGCAGTCTCCTCGTCCCGGGAGAGATCTCGGTCTAGGTCACCTCTCAGACACCAGCCATCTAGTCTTGCCTCTTCACCATCGAGTAAGAAGAGTAAGACAGAAAGTTCCACCAGTGGTCACGGCGATAAATCCTATAAATCGAAGAGTAGTTCACGGTCACACCACAGCCATAAATCTTCTAAGAGGGATTCCCATGATAAAAAGGCCTCACGACATTCACCAGTTTCTAGTGCTTCTCATCGTACCTCTACCCCAGACAGAGTTGGTGTTCGGGCTCAAGGGTCCAGTGTAGTGCCTGTACCCAAAGATGATTTACCAATTAACATTTTAACCCTGGAATTAGAGAATTCAGGGGGCTCAGGGGGTGAGAGTGTTGCGGACTCCCAAGGGAGTGTAGGCCAAGGCCTAGGTGTTTGGCGTTATTCTCAGCCAGGACCTGACCACCCCCTTCCGGCTCAAACTATTCACACAGTGGCTGACGTCCACCGGGACGCGGCGATCCCATCCTCTATTCCTGACTTATCTTGGCAACAAGGTGATACCCCAGCTTCGGCGGGCTCTTCTCAGGAGGAACAGGATAAAAAAGACGAGGTTTCAATTATCTCAGATATGGAAGGGCAAGAGTCGGGTTCAGGCTTAGACGCCGCACAAGATCTTAATGATTCCCTAGTTAGTACATCATCAAGTCAATTTGTCACTGCACAGGAAATTGATGGGCTACTCAGTAATGCTTTATCTAAAAAATTTAGCCAACAGCAGGAAACTCCCACAGTGGACTTGGGAGCTCCCACGACAAGCTCTACGGTACGGCCTCTGATGACTTCTATTGCTTTAACTCAGATCCCTCACCCTCCCCCTCTGTCACCATCAGTGGTTACTAGGCCTGCTACGGCGGCATTGACCACTTCCAATGTAAGGGTGATAACGGATGTCAATCCACCCCCCCTAGACAGAGCGCCTCTCAGAAAGGTGGCTATGCCCTTGCTTTACGGACCAGACGAGTCATGGGTCCTTTTGACCCCCACTAAACCAGAGATTGCCCAACCTACCTTGTCAGGGGAACTCCCAGTACCGCGTGAGTGGGTCATCCAGGGCAATAAATCTAGGAAATTAAGGGCCTTGGATACTTTAGGCAAGGTACTAGATGTCAACATCAAGGCTATACCTAGTTATTATCACCAAGATTATTTTGTTTATGCTGCTAAGCCGGCTTTACCCCCTGCCTCAGCTTCAAAACTTTTTTCAGACTGGTCTAAGCATGACGGATTTAATTATATTAAGACTCTGTCAGCTCTCAGTCCAGAACTCGATTTGCTAACCGTCACAGACACAGCAGCTAATCCAGTCTTGAAGGTGGGGCAGTTGGGTCCAGGACCTTGGGTGGAATGGGAGGCAGAGGCTCAAAACTTTGCGACCACATTTACTTCCAAAACTTCCCACCAGATCCCTCAAGATACTCATTCTTGGTTCTCCATGCCAGTGTGTTCTGCCGGCGGAGTCCCTTCAGCCTTGTTTGCTTTCTTAGCTGCCCCTAAAATTAATCTCTGTGAGCTAAAAGAACCTTTCACTACCCCTACCTCAACTCACCTAGAACGAGAATTTAGGCTAAGGGGAAAAGCTTTTCGCCTGTTCTCTCAATACATAGTGTCTCAACAGATAGCAAAGTCTTTGCTCCGGTCCACTCAGGCAATCGCAGACGCGGACGCCAGACGATCGGTTGAATTGTCCCGGCGACTGCTTCTTCAGTCGTCAATCCAATCTTTTGGTGACATCCGCACCGCCTTGCTTGAGGCGGTACGAGCGAGACAAGACCTCAGAATGTCCTTAGTCCGAAAATTGCCTGATCGCATTGCGAATCAGGTGGTCATGTCACCAGTGCTCACTCCCTCTTTAATGACCCCTGACGTGTGGAGAACGGTGTTCAATATGGCCCAGGCCTTTAAACACAGTCCCACCCATTCTAAGAAACCTGCCTTTAACTTCCCCAAACCCAGGCCAGTCGCTAAGGCTCAGCCGGGGGGATCTAAGCCCTTTCTTCCACCTAAGTCCTCCTCCTCCCCTCAAGGTCAGTACAGGCATAGACAGAGTAGGTTTTCAGGTCAAAGAGGACGCGGCTATAATAAGCCAGGTCAGGGCCCGTCTTCAGCCAACGCCAGCCAGCCGGCGAAGCGTCCACCACCACCAACTCCACCACCATCAAAAAACTAAAGTCTCTCTCACTCCCGGTGCCAGTCTTAAGGCCGGCGGATCCGAGGGTAGTACAGCCGGCGAACCCTTGTCTGCTAACTGGGTCGTTCCGAACGTGTCACCAAGCATGGCCGTTAAAAACTTGGGCACGGATGGTGGCACGCAAAGGCATCACTTGGCAGTGGCTCCGGCGACCTCGCTTACGTCAGCCGACAACGGCGAATTTTGTTTCATTAGAGGTGGAGTCACTGGTCCAGGAAATGATTGCCAAGAATGTCATCATCCCGGTCCCCCCAAATTACCCTGTATTCACGTCCAAGCTATTTTTGGTTCCCAAAAGGGACAGTGTTCAGATGAGACCAGTCGTAGACCTGTCTTATCTGAACCTTCACATTCACGAGTCATTCCGTATGTTAACAGTACACCAAATCAGGCTAACACTTCCGCCGGGAGGTTGGATGTGTTCCCTAGACCTGACAGACGCTTATTGGCACGTATCGGTAAACAAAAGGTTTCAAAGGTTTCTGGCCTTACGGATCAGGCACCAAAAAAATTTGTTTCAAAGGATGCCATTCGGTTTGAACCTGGCACCTCGATTATTCACGAAGTTAGTCCGGCAAGCCCTGATGCCGTTATTAAAGCAAGGAATCAGAGTGTTGTGGTACCTAGACGACTGGCTGGTGGTGGCAGAGACAGAGCAATTATGCATCAAACATGTCAACATAATTTTATATCATGTCAAAACTCTAGGGTTCAAGGTAAATCTGGTAAAATCAAACCTTGTTCCCTCACGAGTAATTCAGTGGATAGGGCTGGTCTGGGACACAGCTGCTCTCACTCTGAGTCAGAGTGTGGACAATCGCAACAGGTTTCGCAGGAAACTGTTCATGTTTCTTCACAGTCTGACTATGACACGAAGGGTCTGGGAGTCTCTGGTCGGCTCTCTCAACTGGACTCAACTAACTGTAATATTGGGCCGATTGAAAGTAAAACGTTTAATATTGGAAGGCAACAAATATTTCCCACTCTTACCGGCGGGAAAGTTATGGCCCATCCCAAAATTAATCCACACCTTACTAGCGGTCTGGGCGAAGAGGGAAACGTTGCACTCAATAATGTCATGGACCTCTCCTCCGCCAACAGTATGGGTAGACACGGATGCGTCAGGCACAATAGGTTGGGGATTTCAGTCAAATCAGGGGCACCAGGGTCAGGGGCTTTGGTCCCAATTAGAAATCTCCCACATCAATGTCAAAGAATTACTAGTCCCCTTGTATTTCCTTCAGGGTCACGGCCCTGCGTTAAGGGGCAAGTCGGTGGCCTTCAGAATGGACAATCTGAACGCAGTTCACTGTATTCAGAAACAAGGGTCAACGAGGTCAAGGAAGTTGCTAAACGTGTCGGAAGAGATTTTTACTCTAGCCAACAGACTAGCCATTTATCTTCACGCATCTTATCTCCCAGGCGTAGCAAACGTCTGGGCAGACGCTCTGTCCCGGATACAGAGCACGACAGTAGAATGGGAGCTCAAGCAACCCATTTTCAACCAAATGATTGCAGAGCTCTACCATCCACAAGTGGATCTGTTTGCGTCCGAGGAGACTCACAAGCTCCCTCTATACCTCACCCGCCGGACGAAGACGCCGGCAGGGGGGCCAGACTGGAACAGATGGAGCTCCATCTATCTGTTTTCGCCGCCAGACGCGTCACTAATGTGCCACGTAGTGAACAAACTACGAGATTATCGAGGCTTAGTCTCGCTAGTCGCGCCCCTGTGGCCGGCGCAGTTGTGGTACCAGCAATTAAAGACGTGGTGCCCGCACCCGGTGTCGCTCCCGGTCGGGTATTTCCACTTAGACACGATTGGCAACCTAGCGACCTCGCTGACTTTTGCATTATGGACATTCAGGAGGCCAAGTGGCTAGCACCATACGGTAGAGAGGTGACCAATAAATTATTAAATCAATATACTCAGTCTACGAAACGACAGTATCAATCACATTGGCAAACCTTTACGTTTTGGATCATTAGAACAGAACAGACTGTGCCGTCGGTAGCTTTAGTTTTCAATTATTTAAATTATCTGTTTGAGCAGAAACGTTTATCTTTGGTAACGTTCAAAAATCACTTAACTGCGATTAGAGTGCCCTTTTTCGACCTTACAGGTCTCTCCATACCGGTAGCGGAGGAAACAGGTTTTATGAGGGCATGTTTTAAACTCCGCCCTCCGTCAGCTCATGCCTACTTGGTCTCTGGACAAGGCATTGTCTTTACTTCACTCTCGTCTGTACCAAAATACTGCAGATTTTGCATTACTCTTTAAAAAGGCTGTATTCCTTTTGGCTTTGGCCACCGGGAACAGTGTCTGAGCTGGCGGCGATGAGCAACACACCTAATTGCCTTAGGTTTGGTAGACTTCATGAATGTATTCACATTGCACCTTCCCCGGGATTTGTAGCCAAGAATGAGCACAGTGCACACGTGTTTTCTGAGTTCACGGTGCCGGCGTTAAAAAGGGGAAAGGTGCACCATAATCTATGTCCAGTGCAGGCTCTAACCAAATATTTGAGAGTAGCTCCTCTCAACCCCCAAGGTGCTTTATGGGTAGCGAGTACGGGTAAACGCTTACTGAAACGGAGATTAGCTTCTCTTCTGGTCGAAGTCATTAAAGAGAGTAATCCCGGCATTGTGGGTAGGGCCCACGATTTACGCAAATGGGCGGCCTCTTTACGTTTCCTGAAGAATTTTTCAGTAGAAGATATTGCGTCCACACAGTTGTGGGCGTCTAATCATACGTTTTTGACTAGATACTTGTCAGTTGCTCTGGACAAACCTTCCTTACCATGTATAGCTTTAAGGCAGAGGGTCTAGGTGGCCCTACTGTCACTTTTGTTTAATTTCAAGGAAAAGGGGGGGGGGGTGCAGTCAGTGTAACATAGGACACCCTAGACCCCGCCAGAGTATAAGAGCTGTGATACAAGTAGGGTTAATGTGATATGAAAATTTCTCTGCGAGAAATTGTGCTAGTACAATGTTAGTACAAAACAATGGAGTTGTTATAGTAGTTTTAGCTGTGAAAGCAATTTAGTATTAAACAGTGGAGATTTTTTGCAAATTATTTTTCACGAATATTATGGGGTTTATTATGTGCACATGTAAACTTATAACTTGTTATTTTTTGTCACCACTTGTTGAGTGGGGTGCCTTGGTAACTACAGATCTGTTCACAGAATCTCCAGTTACCCCCTTTTTTGTCAAGCAGGCTTCTTTGAAGCACGCACCTGCTTGAACCCCCTTTTTGTATTTATATGGTCTGCGCCGTAATTAAATATATTTTTCAAAGTAAGAATACTATGTGGTTGTTTGATTATCTGCTTTGCTAGAGTTATGATATGATTACGAATGTCCCCCTCCAGTCTTAGAAATCAGGCATGTTCGTCAATGATGGAGGGGCCACTAATAAATTATAGGTTTGACTCCTGTAAGGAGATTAAGAAAACCTAATATTTAGTAGTGGCCCCGTAATCATTGACGACTGGGGCCCTCCCGACCGTCCCCTTCCCATTCGTTGATGTATTAAGGATTTTGGTTTACTTGATATGTCAGTGAAGGAAGAATGACGCCTGAATCAGCGTCTGGGCAAAGATCCACACAAGTACATCCACGATATGATGGAAAGCTTATTGGATAGTTATTCTTATTTTCTTTTTATTTTTATTTTTTACGAAGTTTTTTCGTAGTGAGAACCCAATTCATAATAACTGAAGCCATGAGTGAGGTCGCGTGCGCTCATGATGAAGGCTCCTCAGATTTTAAATGCTCTGCGCGGTAGATTCAAAACTACGGCGGATTAGTGTTTGAAGAGGATGCCTTATGTAATAGGCATGTTCGTCAATGATTACTGGGCCACTACTAAATATTAGGTTTTCTTAATCTCCTTACAGGAGTCAAACCTATATTATCGTAAAATTACGATTTTAGGCAGGAATGAAGCTATATGGCCGCCCAGTAGTAGGGGTTCACTACACATGGCTCGCCTTTAAAGGTTAATGTAGTCTGGCAACCGATTGTAATAGTAGTCTTATGAATGATAATGAGAGTGCATTAACCTCTCACCACGGAAGGGCTCTTGAACGCCCATAAAAAAAGCATATAACAGGTACCCCTCTTGAACGCCCAGTGGTTGTAAGCCTGTGAGCTTCGTGTGCGAGGCGACGGTCCGACGCATGTAAACAACAGCCGGCTGGACCGATGCCCCCGCATCTCCGGCCACAAGAAGGAGAGCGTCGCTTGTTCGTGTGTGCCTGTATGTTGTTGTTAAGTATCGAAAAGTGGTGTAAAGTGGCTGTTTTGGCCATAAAGTTATCTCCAATGAATCATCATCACAGCTCAACCAGTTGACTTAGAGAGCTCTACTTAATGCCATTCTACAGGTAAATAACACAGCTACACTTGGGGATGCGCGGGAATGCGGGAAGCAGTCTGATTAACGAATATACGGTAGCCTAGCCTAGAAGTTTTTCGGCCAAAACACCCGGGTTTCGAGGAATATATATAATACATAGCCGGGGCTGGAGGGTTAAGAGACTGTGGACTTATGGAAATTTAGAGATTTTGGGATTCTATGAGATTATGTTAGGAGTGAGAGGGAACTTTGGGTAAGAAACCCTCTCTTCCCTCCTCGACCAGTAAACCGCAGACAGGACCCCTCTGTCCACCTAGGCCTATGTGTATGTACGCACACGTGAGCGTGTACTTACACTAGTTGTACTTACACTAGTTGTATTTGCGGGAGTGAGCATGCTCGTTAATTCCCGCCTCCTAAGATATGTTTGTCATACCGTGTTTTGAAACTATGCACTGATGGTGCAGACACTACTTCGGCTGGCAATTTGTTCCACCCACTAATCGAGTTGGTAGGAAATCTTTTACTTTTCAGATCAGATTTACTATTAAGCACTTTTAGTTTGTAGCTGTGACCTCTTGTCCTCTCACCTCCATCCCTCTCTATGAAGTTTTCTTGGTCGATTTTGTCAATACCTCTAACACATTTGTATATCTGAATTTGCTGTCCTCGTTTCCTTCTCTGTTCCAGTGTAGGTAGGTTCAATCTCTCGAGCCTCTCTTGGTACTCCAAATTTTCCAAACCTGGGATCATCCTCGTAGCTGCTCTCTGTACCCTCTCAATTTTGTGGATATGTTTCTTCATGTGAGGGGACCACACTACAGATGCATATTCCATCCTGGGTCTTATTATTGCCGTTATTATTTGTTTCATGGTGTTTTCATTAAGATAATTGAAAGACATCCTGATATTTGCCAATAGTGCTAGTGATTCTCTCACTATCATATTTACGTGGCTTTCTGGAGACATGTTATCCTTAAATTCTATCCCCAAGTCTTTTTCTTTTTCTGCTTTGGGAATCACTTCGTTTCCTAGTTTATAATCTTTTCTAGGTCTGTACTTGCTTTTACCCATTTCTAGAGTCTTACATTTCCCTGCATTGAACTCCATATTCCATTTGATGCTCCATTCATGGATCTTTTGCAAATCTGCTTGGAGCTCAAGGCAATCCTCCTGGGTTCTGATCGTTTTAAGCAGCTTAGCATCATCCGCAAACATGCTCATGTAGCTTGTTAGTCCCTCAGGTAAGTCATTTACAAATATTAGAAACATGATTGGGGCTAGGAAAGATCCTTGTGGTACTCCACTCGTAATTTGAGTCCAGTTTGACGATTTCCCCCTTACTGTTGTTCTCATCTGTCTTCCGCTAAGGTAGCTCTCCATCCATTTCAGCAGTTTGTCTCCTACTTTTCCCTCATGTTTTAATTTCCACAGCAATCTCTTGTGTGGAACTTTGTCAAATGCCTTTTTAAAGTCTAGGTAGGCACAGTCTACCCATCCTTCCCTCTTGTCCACTGTGTCTATTACTCTAGAGTAAAAACTCAACAAGTTGCTTACACATGATCTGCCTCCTCTGAATCCAAATTGTCGGTCAGTAATTAATCTTTTGGATTCCAGGTAGTTCACCCATTTGTCCCTTATTAATCCTTCCAGAATCTTCATGAGGATAGTGATAGTTCAGTGGTTTATCTCTGCTTCCTCCCTTAAATATAGGAATAATGTTTGCTCTTTTCCATTCTGTAGGTACTATCCCTGTGTCCAATGATTTGGTCATTATGTCATATAACGGTATACTCAGTTCCTTAGCATTTTCTTTAATAATCCAGCCTGATACTCCGTCCGGTCCAGCGGCTTTGTTTGGATCCACCTTACTCATTTTGTCTATGAGCTCTGGTCTGTTAAATGTGACTTCCGGCATTTCCTCTGTACCTATCTCATTGGTTTCTGGTGCAATGAATTCTCCTTCTTTTGTAAATACTGATGCAAAATTTCTATTTAGTTCTTCCGCAATCTCTGTATCCTCTTCTATGATTCTGTTTACACTTTTAATCTTCACGATCGTGGCTTTTATCTTCCTTTTGCCGTTTACAAACTTGAAAAACATTTTTGGATTCTTTTCATAGTTCTCCACTATCCCTTTCTCATGGTTTGCCTCTGACCTCCTCATTTCTGTGTATTTGTTTCTCTCCTCTTTATACTTTTGCCTGTTATCTTCCGAATCCCAGTTTCTCATCTTTTTCCAGGCTTTGTTTTTTGCTTCCTGTGCTTGCCTACATTCGCGGTTAAACCATACTTTGCGATTACTTTTTTTCCTTTTATTAATATACTTAGGGACAAAAGTTTTTATACCAGTACCATAGATCTCCATGAATGCCTCGAGTTTTTTGTCTACCTCACTTTCAGATAACACCTGATCCCAATTTTGTGACTTGAAAAATCCCGAAGTCCTTCGAAATCGGTTCTGGAATACATCCAGTGATTTTCCTTGTGCTTTCCCCTTCCCTTGGGTAGATTATACTTCAATAGTAAGTCTATGTCTAGAACTGCATGGTCACTTTTTCCTAGTGGGCATAGGTACTGAATACTTTGAACCTCCTCCTCCCTTCTTGTGAATAGAAGGTCCAATCTAGCTGGTTGATCACTTTCCCTTACTCTTGTTGACTCTTTTACATGTTGGTATATAGAATTTTCCATGGCCATACTTAAAAATTCATAGCCCCAACTTTCCTCCCCTGCTCCGGCTTCAAGATCTTCCCAATTCACTTCCTTGCAGTTAAAGTCCCCACACATGACTATTTCATCCTTTGAAGCCAAGATATTTCCTAGCACACTAATTGTTTCCTTACGCATTAGGCTATGCTCCTCCTTACCCCATGTCTTCGTCTTGGGAGGTACATACGCTACTATCACCACTATTTTTTCGTTTCCACCAATCTCTATTGCTAAAACTTCTGCTGTTGAAGTTTCTAGTTTTATCTCAGACACAATCAAATATTTCCTAGTAAGGATGCACACTCCACCTCCATGTCAAAATGTTCTGTCCCTCCTCCAAATCCTGTATTCAGACCATCCTAGCAAATTTATATCAAGGTCTTCTCTTAGTTTTGTCTCAGTGAGACATACTATTTCTGGTTTCTTAGTAATGAGTAAGTCTGTTAGTTCTAGTTTCTTAGAGATTAGCCCATCGACATTGCTATATAGAATCCTTATACTTTCTAGTCCCCCATTACCTGCTCCAAGCCCCTTATCTGCGGCGGGCTGTTCCCTACCCTCTTTTACTTTTAGTTTCTTTTTACCGAAAGTTTCATAATCTTCCCCTTTCTTACTCCGTAAAAAAAAATATTCTTTTCTTGTCCTCTTGCTATTTTCCTCCTTGGCGGTTTTCCTTAGTTCAGCCTCCTTCTTTCTCTTCTTCTGGTAAGTCTCGCCTGATGTAGATTTTGTCCTTACCCTCTAACCATTTTAGCCTAGCCGCTACTGCCATGATTTCATCACATGTCCTTCTTGACTTAAATTCGATTTTTACCAGTCTATTGTATTCCTTTGTATATTTTCCCAGCCTAAACATGTCTGATATTTCCTCCTTCCAGGTGTCCTCCTCATCTTTAATAGATTCCAGAATATTGTTGATGCGACCTTCATCCTGCTCTTTTCGTTTTGTCCAGTCTAGTTCCTCCTTTTCTTCCACCCCTGATATTATGAGGCAGTTAGCCCTACGACTGTCTTCCTGGATGGCCTGAGAGTTTTCGTGGATGCCTTGCTTAACCATACTTTTTACCTGGTCCTTTATCCTAACATCTTGCTGTTTCTGTTCATCCAATATCTTCCTGAATTCGTCACTGTGTGCCTTCCTTACACTGTCTAAATCTTTTACCACTTGGTCTCTAGTCATGCCCCAAGCATTTTTACCTTCAGAGATACTGGTGTCTAGCCTAGTCATTATCACTGCCTTTTCTCTCTCCACTAACTCCAACCTGTTCTTCAACTCACCATTCTCTGTAACAATTTCCTTCTTAACTATCTCCAAGCCGGTCACTCGGTCCTCCAAGTTCTTGATTTTGTTCAACAGCATGAAGCAAAATTTTCCAGTGTCCTCTGCCGTCCATGTTGTCATGAAACCGGGAAAATCCGGCTCTCCCTCCGATTCGTCACTCCCGCCTTTATCACCCCTCCCCCCCTCAGCCCCCTCGTCACCTTCATTCACCATCTTTCCCACCTATTTCCTCTTGAAGTTGGAACCAAATATCTTGCCTCTTGTGCTGGGTAATACTTACATAGGCCATATAATTTTACCCACCATACTGAGCCGAGAACTTCCCGCGCCGAAAACAACAATATTGTGCGGTTTCTTCGGATTGTTCACTCACACCCTCTAGATTAGTCACTAATTTCCCACTTGCCAGCCGAAATTTACTTGTTTTTTATCATCATCCTAATCCCTGGAGTCCCCTTTACACATGAATAAGAGATAGAATATAGCTCACTCCCATGTGTATTTACCTATTTACCTATTTGTAGTATACAGGAGTTGAGCTTTTTAGGCTCGTATTGTCCCGCTTCCTGAGTTACAATTATCTAACTTTGCCTTAAAAATATGAAATAATATAAAAATATGTGTGTACAGTCAGGTGCGTGTGAGCGCGTTTGAATCTGAGGGCTGCTTGGGGCACCCTATGGTACCCCTCAGCTAGCCAGTCTTAGCCCAGCCACGAACGACGATAGACCTAGGCATACGGGTCTAGTCGTGAGGGTGTGTGTGTGTTATAACTATTGTTGTAAGCAAGTAACAATAAGGACATCAATAAACCTACGAACAGAGAAAGTATTTGGGAGTTTAACTAATACCGATGTGTGTATATATGTAACTAAGAAGTGTAAGAAACAGAACGTTACAAATGGTGGCAGCTGGTGGGATACGAATTGCAAATCGTGCCTTGTTACACATCGGTAATTATACTGGTATAAACTATTTCCTCTATCAAGACTTAACGAGATACCAGCACGGACATACGCTACCACGTCCAATATCGATGCACGCACACACACACACCCTGGCATTGTAAAGAGAGCTGTACGCAAGGAGAATTCCGCCAACGTGACGACGGTGGAGAGAAGCCTGTAGCAGCATCTTCAAGGAATATTTGATCATCGTGGAGGAGAGAAGAACGACGGGAGCAGAATCAACGAGAAATCAACGAGTTGGAGGCAGAATCAACGAGTTCCCGCATAATTTCCTAACAAGGAAGCGAGGGATGAAGGCAGGAGCGTGAGGCGGCAGCGTGGGGTGCAGCGCCGTCTACTGGGAGCTTCCTGCCAATGTGGTCGTGCCATTGTGTAGCGCGGCTAGGGAGAGCGAGAGGATCAGCTGATTCATCTGTGAAGGGCGAGTGGACCTGGCGGCGAGAGGACCTAGGACTGCTAGTCAGCTGATGTGTGGAACGCGATCTTATGGAAGTATCGTATAAATCCAGTTTTAGTATATGTTTTGCCTGAAGTTGGTACACTAATAGTGAGATAAGAGGTTTAGTTTATTCAATTGTGCATTAAGATAAAATTTTAATTTTAATTAGATACCTTTTGACTTAGACTAATTCTTGTAACTTAACGATTTTGAAGTGTAACACTAATTGTTGAGTTGATTTTTTTTAAGGTTAGGAAATAGCTCTTATCTAACATTATTTTTTTTGAAGTCATCAAAATATTATAATTTCATGTTTTGTCATTGACATTACATTTTCTAGAATTCTGGGTGATTGTATCCGTTTTCTATACCTAATATAATTTCAAGGGCTACTTATTTATTTTTATAATATGCCAGTGTTTGAAGTTTTGAATTGCATAATTATTGTGATTTAAGATTTTGATTGATTCACGTGATTAACATTGCAATATTGTTGTGAATTAGGTGATATAGCATTTTTGTCAGAGACATACAGTGATTGGATTCAGTTTGATTATTGGTGATTTATGGTATTTTATGGATGGTGATTTACGGTATGCTGCCGGCCAGGACCCCCTCGGGGGTCGAGGAACAAAGCAGAAAAGTGGTGGAAACGTCGTTCGGGGGAAGGACAGCGTGCTCCGTGTCTGTGCCTTCAATGCCAATGGCATAAATGATTTTAGCAAGAGAGAGTGTCTGATGCGAGAGCTTAAAGATGGATGTGTGGATGTGTGTGGGGTAGGTGAGACGCACCTGTTGGGTTCTGGAGTGTGGGATGGTGAGAGTGAGCATGATTTGTGGGGTGGGGAAGGATGGGTTGTCTGGTCTGGATTGGATGCAGAAATTAAACGTACGAAAAAGGAGAGGGGTAGCAGTAATTTTGTCAGAATGGTTGAGGAAGTGTGTGAAAAACTATGGCTGCGTGGACTCAAGAATTGTATGGTGTGAGTGCAAGATTGGGATAGATAGGTATACTTTATGTGTGTCTATGCACCAGTCAACCAAGAAACTGGGAAAGGTGCGGAAGAAAATTGTAAATTTTGGAATAAAGTCAATAAATTGTATAAGAGAAAGGCAAGAGTGTACACAAGTAATATTAGTAGGTGACATGAATGGTAGAGTTGGAAACGAGGAGATAGAAGGTATAGTGGGTAAATGGGGTGTGGAGGGTAGGAATATGAATGGTGACTTCCATTTAGAAGTATGTGCGGAGAGAGAGATGTTTCTGGCTAACACATTTTTTGAACATCGTCACATTCATAGATATACATGGCACAGAGGTGAAGGTGAGCAGGAAAAGAAATCTCTAATTGACTACGCCATGATGGACTCCGGACTAAAAGGAAGAATTTTAGCTTCAAAAGCTGTAAGAGGTATGCTGACGGGATCAGACCACTATACAGTGCTGACAAAAGTGAGGATAAGGAAAGAGTGGAAATATGAGAGGAAAGAGAGAAAACTGACAGTAGAGAGAATAAATGAAGAGAAATTAAATGAAGAATGTAATGCAACAAAATACAAGGACATCCTGAAAGAGACTATTTAAGGACATGGATGTTATGATAGATCTGGGAAATACTGTAGATGAAGTATGGAAAGGTACAAGAGACTCCATGATTAAAGCAGCTGAGAAAGTATGTGGGAAGAAAACCTTTAAAATGTGGAAGAAGAAAGGTAACGCATGGTTTAATAAAGAGATAGAAGAAATAGTGAAAAAAAGAAAGAAGTTCAGAAAGAGTATGCTGCAAAAGAATATACCTAGAGAAACTAGAGATGCAAGGAAAGAAGAATCTAAAAATTTGAAACAAAGAGTGAAGAGTGAAGAGGGCCATACACGACGATAAAAGGAAGACAGATGAGGCATATGGGAGAAAGATTAGTGAACAGTTTGTGAATGACAGGAAAGCATACTACAGAGCCTGTGAAAGAAGCCAGAGGGAAGAAGACTGAGTGTCTCAGGTGGTAGGATGAGGGACATGAATGGGGACGTGGTAGAGGGTGATGGTGTGGTGAAAGTATGGAAAGATCATTTTAGTAGCTTAGCTGTAAAGAGTAGGGGGAAGGCAAAGATCTCATCCATAGGAATGGAGAGAGGTAGAATAAACAGGGTAGTTGAAAGCCAGATAAGCAGAGAAGAAGTAAAAGAAGCAATCAATAGACTTAAAATGGGCAAAGCTGCTGGAGTAGATAACATCCCAGGTGAAATGCTGAGATATGGAGGAGAAGAAGCTGTTGACAAAATGCATAGGTTATGTAAATTAGCATGGGAAAAGGAAAGCGTACCAGAGGACTGGAGTAAAGCAGTGATAGTACCCTTGTACAAAAGGAAGGGTAGTAAAGAAGAGTGTAAGAATTATAGGGGAATTAGCTAGCTTAGCATACCTGGAAAGGTACACGCAAGAGTAGTAACACAGAGGCTACAGAAGATAACGGATGACAAAATAGGCGAGGAACAGGGAGGTTTCAGAAAGGGCAGGGGCTGCGTTGACCAGATAGCCTCAATGCGATTGTTGGTAGAGAAGTATCTGGCCAAAAACAGAAAACTCTATGCAGCATTCATGGATTTGGAAAAAGCCTACGACAAAGTAGACTGGGAGGGCCTGTGGGATGTGTTAACAGTATATGGTGTGGGAGGAAAGTTGCTAATGGCAGTAAAATCTTTTTATAGGAATGCAATGGCAAATGTGAAGGTAGGGGATAAGTTAAGTGAAAGTTTTGAGGTCAATGTAGGTGTAACACAGGGATGTGTCATGTCAGCTTGGTTGTTCAATATATACATGGATGGAGTGATTAGGGAATGTAGGGCTGTATCAATGGGTGTGGGAGCTAGACTGGAATCAGAGGGAAGAACATGGAAGATTTTAACATGCCTATATGCGGACGATGCAGTCCTGTTGGCGGAAAATGCTGAAGAACTTCAGAGAGTGGTCACTGACTTTGACAGGGTATGTGAAAAGAGAAAGTTAAAGGTCAATGTAGGGAAATGTAAGTAATGGTGTTTGAGAGAAGAATGCATGAAACTATAGATTTTAAGGAAAAATATAGAATCAAGAAAGAACACAAGAAAAGTTGTAAAATAAAATTGAAAAATGAAGTACTAGAAGAGGTTGAAAGTTTCAAGTATTTGGGAGCTGTACTATGCAAATATGGTAAAATGGAGAGAGTGTTAGAAGAGAGAAAAATGCAAGGGAGAAAAGTGATTGGAGAACTTGATAGTATTCTCAAAGGAAGAATGGTTAGCCAGGAAGTCAAAAGTCACTGAGAAACAGTGTGCTGCTCCCAACACTCTCGTATGGAAGTGAGACATGGACGGCAAGTGACGAGGACCTCTTCAAACTAAGAGCTGTGGAGATGAGCTTTTTCAGAATGGCAGCTGGCATGAATAGGCTAGATGGGCCAAGTAATAGGGAAGTGTACGAGTCCTTTGGAATAGAAGAGCAGGCTTTGGGCATTGATTGTGGTGTGGTTGAGTGGATAAAGAGAAGTACTTTGAGGTGGTATGGTCATGTTCAGAGAATGGATGAAGACAGAATGCCAAGAAAGATATATGGGAGTCAGGTGAGTGGAACCGCTAGTAGTGGAAGACCACCTATGGTATGGGAAAAGAAAGTGGAAAAATATATTGAAGAAAAACTTCCACGTAGTGGAAGGGGCATTGTGGCACGGGCAAAGGAGGCATGTCTTGACAAAGTAGCTTGGAGACGTTTCTGTCATGGCCATCCTCTAGTGGGGGTTTCCCAGGGGGAAGCAAGGCGTCGGAGATGATGATGATGATGATTATGGTATTAATATATACAGTATATAACTGGGGATAGCAACTCATATATGACCCGATTTCTCAGGTTGAAGGTAGGCAAATAGCTCTACCTGGAGACCAACCCTGACAAGAGAGGACTTGTGCTTCCGGTAGAAGACGGCTGTATCCCTGGACAGCCCTTCTCTGTCTGCCAGAGGATTACATCGTCAATTGCAAGGATTTCAACAATGGAAATCCTAGTGAGTATAAGTTTGTTGTGTCCTTTCAAACGCGGAACATGTTTTCTTAGTGAATCATGCATGACTATTTTACTAGAAGTCATAAATCTTGCGAAGTCTTTCAAGACAACATGGCCGACTCGGTAATTAATAGGCCTACAGCTCCTTTCGTTGGAGACAAGTCAACCTACAGCAGTAGCAGTCGAACCTGACAGGCCGACCGACCGTGCCGACGCGACAAATTGCACTCCTAACACTGCTAATGGAAGGCCACAGGAGGTGCCGCGAGATAATTCCCCTAGTATCACTTCTCCCCCAGAACATTTTGCCAATAATCCGACTTTTATGCGCATGATAGCGGAATGTGTCTCCCAATGCATGTCTCAAGCCAAGACAAATGCCTCGGCACCCACAACTAATCAAGTGCCCGAAGGTGCCCATGTGCCCCAAAGTTCCTTTACATTAATTCCTTCCCCGATAATGAGTTACCTTGTGTGAAGTTGATAGGAGTGTCTAAGTGTTGTCCCGGAAATTTATATGTGCATTTCAATAAGTAATTAGGTGTTTTATGAGCAATTCAGATTTAATTGGATATTCCAAGTAATTGAAAATATGGATTAAGTAAAACAGTTCCTGGAGTGAGATGGGATAGTGGGGCGATTGTTGTTTTTAGGCTGGCAGACGACCACCTCGCGATGGCGGGAAGGCGTGAAAGCCTAGCTGGGGATGAGGAGGATTATGAATTTGAAGGCTTTATCACCGAGGACAAGGATGATCAGTTGGCAAGTATGAAAAAACAATTAATGGTCTTGTGAGATGGAGGGGAGTGATGGAAAATTGGAGGAAGGAGTTAGGGGCTAAAGTAGAAGTTTTGTCCGATATGTGTGGCGTTACTAGCGGGGTGGATAGGCCTAGGCCAGTAAGTGACAGCCTAGAGGCAGTGATGGCCAGAGTAGACGAGTTAGCGTCGGAAAATGTGGCACTCAAGGCTCAGCTTAAGGAATATGAGGGCCACCTGAGTGAGGAAGTAAAAGGAATTAGTGAGGTAAAAAATGAGTGGACAAGGGTAGAGAGTGCCACGATGGTAGCCCTTGAAGAAATTGTGAAGGAGCAGAAGGAAGAGAGAGAAAAGGAAAAGAAAGAGTTTGAAAAAAATGTAGTGCAAGTTTTAAAGAAGAAAGAGAAGGTAGTGAGAGAGACAATAGATAGAGGTAAGTGTGTAGTAATCTTTGGAGATGTGGAAGAGCACCTGGCAGATATGAAGGTAAGAAAGGAAAGGGATGTTGTGAAAGTCAAGGGGATACTGGATTACTTAGACGAGGGTTATGGATGGGTAAAAGAACTGGAGGAGGTGAGAAGGTTAGGAATATATAAGAAGGGCGAGATGAGACCACTAAGAGTGGAACTAAAGTTTAGATCAACAGCAGAAGCAGTAGCCAATGTGAGCTGGAAATTAAATTCGACAGAGCTGAATCATATAAGGGTAAAAAAGGACCTAAGTGTAGAAGAACGAGAACAGTTAAGGGAACTCCAAGCTAAGGCTGATGAAGAGAATGGAAAGTTGTCTGAAGAGCAAAAGAAGATTTTTTTTTGGAGAATAAGGGAAGGGCAAGTAAGGAAGTGGTACATCAGGAGCCACCAAGAACCGAAAGTAAGAGGAGTGATAGGGAAAGAGACAGAGAGACAAGTACGAAGTCAAAGCAAGGAGACGGAGCGAGAGATAATGCAGGGAGCAGGGGACCGGAGAGAGAGCCAGGATGTGGTGGAGAGGGTGGAACAGAGGGAGAGAGAGGGGGGAGGAGAATAGAATTAGTGGGGGAGGTGGAACTGGGTCAGGGAAGGGATGGAGGAGGAGGAGGTGAACCTGGTAGGAGGCAGAGAGGGAAGAGAAACAAGGAGGTGGATTCAAATATACTGTGCTACTACACTAATATAGATGGAATAAACAGTAAAAAGGTAGAGTTAGATAATATATTAAGAAAAGATCAACCACAGATAGTCTGTTTGACAGAGACAAAGCTGAACCAGGACTTTGACAGCAACATAGTGTTTTGTGAAGGATATAATATATGGAGAAATGATAGAAAGGGTAAAAGGGGAGGTGGAGTGGCAGTATTAGTTAAGAACCCTATGACAGCAAAGCACGTGGAGTTAAATAATGACAAGGCAGAAATAATGGCAGTTGAACTCAATGATATAGAAGGAAAAAAGCTAGACATAGCAGTAGCTTACATGCCACCAAAGACCAGAGCATGGAGGGAGTTGGAGTTTGAGGAGATGGTAGAGGATATGATTCAGTCGTTGAGAAGATTGCTTTTAAGGAAGAATCGATTGATCTTGGTAGGAGATTTCAACTGTAGTGAGGTTGATTGGGAATCGGGAGATGCAGGGCCAAATCAGAGATCTTGGGGAAGTCGGCTAGTGGAGTTAGTTACGGAAAATGTACTTACACAACATGTGAAGGAAAATACAAGAATGAGGGGTAATAACGAACCTTCTAAACTCGATCTGATTTTTACAAAAGATCCTCACGAAATTAGTGATATAAACTATCTATGTCCTGTAGGTAAAAGTGATCACCTATTACTAAAATGGAAGTTGACCTCGAGTAATGCCAATAGATTAGACAATAGCTACATAAATGACAGATTAAATTATAGTAAAGCTGATTATGTATCCTTGAAAAGATATTTAGAGGGAGTAGATTGGGATCTTATTTTGAAGGAACGGGACGTACAAGGTAAATATAGTAGATATCTCGAAATTTATAGAGTAGGAACCAATATGTTTGTCCCAAGATATAAAACTGGAAATTTTACTAAGCAGAAAGATTGGTTTAATTTGAAATGCAAAAGAGCTTTGGGTAGGCGTGATGCAGCTTGGGCTAGATTAAGAAGAAGGAACACTGAGAGTAATCGGAATAAATATAAACAGGAGAGGAATAGATATGTTAACATAATTAGGCAAGTTAAAATGAACTATGAGAAGAACATAGTAAATAAATGTGAAAGTGACCCTAGATTATTTTATAAATATATAAACAGTAAGTTGAAGGTAAAGAAACAAATTACTAAATTAAGAGTTGATGCTAGGACGTATGAAAATGTATCGGACATGTGTGAGGTAATGAATAACAAATTGGGGTCAGTTTTTACTAGAGAGGAAGGTTTTGACGAACCACAGGCGGGAGTACTGGAGAGTGGTCTTAGTAAGATTGAAATAACTAGAGATGAGCTGTTATCTGCGATGAGAGGACTTGAAGTAAGGAAAGCTATGGGACCGGATGAAGTGTCTGCCTGGGTTTTAAAGGAGTGTGCAGAGCAATTAGTGGAGCCAGTGAGGGACATAATTCAAGCTTCCTTAGATAAAGGACAGGTTCCTGTTGAATGGAAAAGAGCTAATATCATTCCGATATACAAGAATGGAAACCCTGAGGACCCTCTAAACTATAGACCAGTTTCACTTACTAGTATTGTATGCAAGATTTGTGAAAAGCTAATTAGGAAGAGATGGATGAAAATGTTGGAGAGAAAGAAAATAATAACCCCAAAGCAATTTGGATTCAGAGAAGGGACATCTTGTGTTACCAGTTTGCTATGTTATTACAGTAGGGTGATAGATGTACTCCAAGAAAGAGGCGGATGGGTGGACTGCGTCTACTTAGACCTTTCCAAAGCATTCGATAAGGTACCACATAAGAGATTGTTATCTAAGCTTGAGACGCTAGGATGTGTCAGGGGGAGTTTGCTGAAATGGATGGAGAGCTATTTAACAGATAGGGAAATGAGGACCAACATTAGAGGAACTTACTCATCGTGGCGGAAAGTTGAGAGTGGTGTGCCGCAGGGATCTGTGTTGGCACCTCTCATGTTCCTTATGTACGTGAATGACCTGCCGATAGGCATAAACTCTTACATGTCAATGTTTGCAGATGACGTAAAAATTATGAGACAAATAACAAATAAAAGTAGTTGTGAGGAGCTGCAAGGGGATTTAGATAAAATATACGAATGGAGCACCAAGTGGAAAATGAAATTTAATATAAGTAAATGTCATGTGTTAAATATGGGAAGAAGTGTGAATAGACCAAATTGGGAGTACAGGATGGGAGATAATAAAATTAGCAAGGCCGAAAAAGAAAAAGATTTAGGGTTGATTATACAAGATAATTTGTCGCCAGAGAAACATATTAACAAGCTCTTTAGCGGAATGTATGCAATGGCCGGGAATATGAAAGTTGCTCTGAACTATTTGGATGAGACCATGGTAGCGAAAATTATGAAGAGTATGATTAGACCAAGATTGGAGTATGCAGCAGTGGTGTGGTCCCCGCATCTAAAGAAGCATGTTCACAAGTTAGAAAGAATCCAGAGAGCAGTCACTAGATTGGTTCCAAGTCTCAGAGAACTGCCATATGAAGGGAGGCTAGACAAATTAAATCTACCGAGTCTAAAAGAGAGGAGAGAGAGGGGAGACATGATAATGATGTACAAATGTACCCGGGGGCTGGAGAGGCTGGATAGGGAGGATATATTAATTATGGATACAGGAATAACTAGAGGCCACAGCTACAAAGTAAAAAGACCTACCTGCAAGAACGATATCAGGAAGTTTAGCTTCCCCTATAGATGTATTGACAAATGGAATGGGCTGGAGGAGGAGGTGGTAGGGGCAAGGAACATCCATATTTTCAAGAAAAAATTGGATAAAAAGTAGACTGAGAGACGGGACAACACGAGCTTAGCTCAACTCCTGTAAACTACAATTAGGTAAATACAATTAGGTAAAATACAGTTCCCAGCACACCACCCGTGACAATGTTTACCCCTACACCCTTCGCTCAGACTCCATATTCTCACATTCCTACCAGTTACGACCTTCGGACCCATATGGTCAACCTTCCCAAATTTTCAGGAGACCCCATTGATCCCTTGTCTTTAGATCAGTTCATCTATGTCCTTGATGGGGAAATAGCTAACCGTAAAATAGTGAATCATGTAGATAAGATTAATTTCTTCAGAGGTCAGATTAATTCTGATAGGGTACAGCTAGGTCAATTATGGCTCTCACACATCTGCAATTCATCACAGATTATGCTGATTACATGCAGATGTTCAGGAAGTACTTTAAGGATATTTCCGATAATACAGCTATCGGTGTAGCGGGGAAACTAGCACAGATTAAACGGGAGGTTAATGAGGACCTTGAATCCTTCACAGCTAGGCTAGACAGGGCTGCAGAGAATTTAGGCCCCATGTTAGTTGCCGACGGTTGGGCAGAAAACGGTACGGTCAAACTCAGGCATGTAGGCAAAATGATAGCCATGTCAGTGTATCTACAATAAGTTAATCCTGCTACCCGCAAACACTTAGACTATAAGAAGATTAAGCCTCACCAGGAGTTAGGTGAGCTTCTGTTGAAGTGTCGTGAAGTTGAGAAGAAGGGTACTAAATACACACCACCTGCACAATCCAGTCTACCTGTGCTTAGGGCGGCGTCTAACTCTCCGGGCAAGAGTGGAGGCTTCTCACGCAGCTCAGGTTCTAGTAATGCTAACGGTAATACTAACGTTGCTCAGAGCAATGTTGCCACAGGTAGACAATGGGGGTCTGCCCAAGGTCAGTCGGGTCCCTCACAGGGGGTGACAGCCTCTAGACCTAACACGCAGCCCTCAAGGGTTTATGCCAGACAGCCAGCCTTCACTGGACAGCAGGCAAGGAATGCTCAAACAAGAGTTTACAACCGTCCACAGAATGTGAATGGTTATCCAGGAACATATGCCCAGGTAATATGTTTTAATTGTGGCAGTCCAGGACACACACAAATCAGATGTAGCAACACTTCATATTGTCCAACTCACAAGACCAACTCACATAGCTATGGGGAATGTAGATCTAGTGCAGGGAATGTAAATGCCACGCAGAGATATCCAAGCCGGCAGGGATTCCAGGGCTCTCAAAGCCAACCAAATACGAGTAGTCAACATACACACTCACAGCCAGCTCAGGGCTATCAGAGCCAACAGACAGGGAATAGTGTAGAGACAGGTAGGCAACCTTCCTATGCTAGAGCAGTCTACTCTGATCCTTCGGGGGAAGATTTAGACCCCCTCCCAGAGTACCTAACATAGTAGCAGAGGCGAGATCCATCGAAGAGGCACCTGATTATGAAGCTAACATAAATCCAGTCCCTAAGGTAGTTACTATCAATTGTATCGAGCAAGGCCCATTGATTGAGGCGCGGTTACAAGGTAAACCTCTTAATGTTTTATTTGACACTGGTGGTAGTGTGAATTTGATCAATTTGCCCACTTTACTGAAGTACGTCCGTTTGCAACAGCCTTACGAGAAACATTTATACCCCTCTAACGTAGTCATCACTGGAGTGACGGGCTCAAAGATGAAGCCTGTAGGTGTCATCCATTTAAAGGTTAAGTTTCACAGACACATTTCTCCAGTCTTAATACCTTGTCAAGTATTGTCTCATGCTCCAGATTTGAATGATAACTTACTTTTAGGTTTAGAGACCATGAGAGAGCACAAGTTTCTGATAGACCCTAGTCGTTGGGGTGTCTTTTACAAGAGCAATTTTTTGCGTTTTCTTGGTGAGCCGTACATGGTCCCTAGAGTTGTGCAAATGCTGTATGATACGAGAGACGATGAGGTTAATGGTAGCGGTAATAGCGTTGCCGAGCGGTCTAAGGCTTTACCTACAGAGATAATTCTTCAGTCTAGATTTATGAACAACGAGGACGTTTCTATTTTGCTTGCAGACAGTGTGATACGGAATGGTTCGGTAATAAAGTCCACAATATTGCCAGGTCATACGATATCAAAAGTCTCAGTGAAACTAAAGAATGTTCCTCATGAAACGGTTGTGATGGCTTTACCTGAAAGTTCTTGTGCGCAGAACCTTGATGTTGAGTCCGCCTTATACACCGTAAATAGAAAGACTGTAGACATTTTTGTGTTTAATAAGAAAGGTTACTCTATTCCACTAGATGAAGGATTTCACTTACTGGATTTCTTAACTTACCCCCACCCGGTTAAGGTAGTTGAGACGTCTGGTGAGGGTAATCATGAGTTTCGTGGGCGTGTGTTTCAAACCACAGTGCATGAAAATGTTGAGAGAGAGAGAAATTTGGATGCGCACCTCAACCCGGTAGATTATGATAATTATCGCGGTAATCTTGTAGAATTTCTGAGTCGCTACAACAACATTGTTGCTTTGCCAGATGATCCCTTGGGTAAAACAGATTTAATTTAATTAATAGGGACTTCTGTTTTTGTCTATTTAGATGATATCATCATTGCGAGTAAAACGCTTGATGACCACTTCCGTAAATTAACACAAGTCTTCACTAGGTTACAAGCCGCGGGTCTGAAGCTTAAGCTAACAAAGTGTCATTTCCTTAACCCTTCCTACCCGGGCTACCTTAGGTAAGGACAGCTCTGCAGAAGGGCCGCTACCCGGCCGTCCTTACCTAAGAAGGCAGCTTAATAGCCTAATGAAGCTTGGTCTGAACGCCGTGCGTACAACGTATGTCAACAAACCCAAGCGTTGCGTCACCGCACCTCCGAAAACAAGAAGAAGACTCTTCAATGTTATTGTTCTGACGTCAGACGAAATTAGTGTCTGAAAAGCCCCCATATTGGCAACATCTCTGCAATATTTGCTCCACTGAAATCGTCATCACAACTGAACCAGTTGACTTACAGAGCTCTACTCAACGCCAAAATACAGATTGAAAACCGCACTACGATTATAGATGAGTGGGAAAGTTCTAGCAGTGAAAATAAACATAAATACGGTAGCCTAGGCCTAGACATTTTTCAGCCATTTCGCCCGGGTACGGGCGACCGTCCTTAGGTAAGACATGCCGGGTAGGAAGGGTTAAAAAGAAAATATTGTTCTTGGGTCACGTTGTTAATGACAGAGGAATAAGTACCTCTGATGATAAAATACAAGCGGTAAAGTTATTCCCTACACCGACTAATGCTGATCAAGTCCGTTCATTTATAGGACTGGCGGGTTATTATAGACGGTTTGTTTGGAAATTCTCGGAAAAAGCTGCGCTCCTTACGGATCTATTAAAGAAAGATTCCAAGTTTGCATGGACTGCTGATCATCAAGTTGCATTCGATATGCTTAAAGATCATTTAATTAGAGCCCCCGTTTTGGCTTTCCCTAACTACGGTCATGATTTTGAGCTCCTCACGGATGCGTCGCTAACTGGGATAGGAGCAGTCTTGATGCAGAAAATTGATGGGAAGAGAAATGTTATTGCGTACGCTTCTAGAAAACTTAATTCTGCAGAGCAAAATTATGACACTGCCGAGAGAGAGGGTTTAGCAGTAGTGTGGGCTCTTAAACATTTCAGGGAGATAATTTTGGGTTACAATGTTCATGTCTATTCCGATAACACGGCAGTAGTCAACTTGTTTAAGAATAAAGAATTAAAGGGACGTCTTGCTAGGTGGTTCCTTAGCATTCAGGAGTATTCTCCCACATTTGAGCATATTGCGGGTAAGAAAAACGTAGTTGCTGATGCACTTTCACGTAATGTCCCAGTCTTCTCTGTAAACCTTGCCACACTCGACATAGCCGATGTCATTGCGAGTCAGGACCAGGATCCTGTTTGGGGACCGTTTAAAACTTGGTTGAAGTCAGGGAAGAAAGGAAAACCACCTACCACACCCGTTAAACCGAAAGACTTAATTTTGCAGGATGGCCTTTTGCATAGAGTAGCTCATTTCAATTCTAAATCAATGCCTTCCAGGCCAGTGCATCAGATCATTATACCTTGCACAAGTGTCAAGGATGTAATGAAACTGATACACGATTCACCCCATACCTCGCATCCTGGTCGAGACAGGAGTTTTAGACAGGCCCAGCTAAATTACTACTGGCCCAGGATGAAAGAGGATATTTTTTTATATGAATTGCGAATCTTGTGCAAGAGTGAAAGGCCATACTTCACAACCTTGCCCTATTCTTTCGTACCCCATTCGTGACGAACCTTGGAGTCAAGTTTCTGTAGATTTAATGGAATTACCCATGACTGAAGCCGGTAATAAGTACCTATTTGTAGCAATTGATTCTTTTTCTAGATTTTGTGTTTTAAGACCGATTCCTAATAAGACTGCCGAGACAGTTGCGTCTACATTCTTGAATCATGTGGTGATGGGCTGGTCTATCCGAGTGAGAACTGAGCGATCTCTGCCATACCCATAGCTTACTCTGACTGTTCCTTTTACTTATATATCTTCTAGATCTCAAGTGGCGGCGTCTTTTCCGTGGATTGACCTCCCTACTGCCAACCTAGAAGTTGGCAGATTGGGAGCCAAAGCGTCACATTTTTCCCTTACCCCTCAACTTTCCCTTCATAATTGCTGAGGGGCACAGGGCCTTGGGTGGGGCTTTGGTTTCCCGGGCGTTTCCGCACCTTCCTCAGCTCCCTGCCTTGGAGTGGCTTCGGTCACCCGGGCTTTGTTAGTGGTAAGCAGGGAGGATTTTGTGGGGGCGCTCGTTTATGGCCTTAACCTTGCTCGAGACCTTGGGGCTGTTCGGCCAGACAGCCTGGGGAACAACAACAACATTCTTGAATCATGTCATATGTCCTTTCACGACTCCACAGGTTTTGCTTACTGATAACGGAACTGAATTCAACAACTCTATACAGTATTACCTAAACTCTGTGAAATATTGAGGGTCAATAAAGTAAATACACATGTTCGACATCCAGCCTCAAATGGCCTTGTAGAGAGACAGAATAGGAAGATTTTAGAATGTCTGAGACACTTGGTTTCGCCTGAAAGTATGAGTTGGGATTTATGGATACCTCAGGTACAGGCATGTCTCAATTCTGCAATTAATAGTTCCACAGGGGAAACCCCCCCATTTTATTGTCTTTGGAGTAGACAAGAAATTGCCTTATGAGCTACTTCATTCAAGACCTAAGCCTTGTTACAATGTTGATGATTTTGTTGCAGTGAGACTACAGCAATTTCAGAACATTTATCAAGGGATTCATGAAAAGTTAGCCCAATCAAATGCAGAATTGGTCAAGAGACAACATAAGTCTGCATGCCCTATATCCATAAACCCTAGCGACATTGTAATGGTTAAGCTTTTTCAAAGATCGTCGAAATTAGATAACAAGTTCGAAGTGCCATACAGAGTAGTTAGAAGGACAATAGGTAAATTTGAGATAAGGCATATTTATACTAAGCTAGTACGGGAGTGTCATGTTGACCACTTAAAAAAGTTAAGTAGATTTGTACCTGTGAATTATTCTGATGGCTCAGAAGCCAATCCTGATGTACTAGAAGTTGTTCAGGAGAATGTCACAAGGCAAAGGGCTAGAAATAATGATAACTACAGATCAAAGTTGAGGTCACACAATCACACCCGTTTTGTAAATAGTAACACTTGCCACAGTAGAGTAAGTGATGGATGCGAGTTCCATAAACATGTAGATACTATCTTTACGAATTTAGATCTATCTATCTATCTATTGCCTGACGCCGTGATCCCCGAAGGGGTGGCCACGAACGAACCGCCCCCATGCACCTCTGTCCCCAGTCAGTCGACGCCCCTCCCCCCAACCAGCACCGCCTTCGTTCATGTACTTCCTCACTCCATCCTTCCACCTCATATTCGGTCTACCTCTCCCCCTCTGTCCCTCCACCTCGCTCTCGTACACCCTCTTAGTCATTCTCTCGCTTTCCATACGTTCCATATGGCCGAACCATCTCAAGTTCTTCCTTTTCACACTTTCCAGCACATCTACCTCCACACCACACCTCCTTCTTACTTCCTCATTAGTCTGTCTATCCCTCCATGTAACTCCGCACGCACTCCTTAAGTAATTCATTTCCACTGCTCTCACTCTTGGTCTGAGTCTCTCAACCAACGTCCATGCTTCGCTTCCGTAAGTCAGTGTCGGGATTACCACACTGTCATGCAAGGACTTCTTCACTTCCATACTGACCACCCTATTTCTTGTTACTGCTTTTAGCGTTCCTACAACCCTCTTCCCCTGTTGTACCCTCTCCCGCACCTCTTCATCCATAGTCCCATCTTTACTCAACACACTGCCCAGATACTTAAAAGAGTTGACGATCTCCATAGCCTGACCGTTCAGCTTCACCTCACACTCTGTGACTTCACCCCTTTCGAAGACCATAACCTTGCTCTTCCCCGTATTTACCTTCAAATTCCGTTTTTCGCACACTGTTCCAAACTCATTTACCAGACCCTGCAACTCCCATTCATTATCACTCATCAGAACTGTATCATCCGCAAACAGCAGTATAGGTAGCTTCCACTCAATTCCCTCCCTTTTCAGCGATACACCAACATCCACTGCTCTTGATAGTATTTCTTTCATAACTCCATCCATATATACAGTAAACAACCACGGGGACATCACACACCCCTGTTTCAAACCAACATTCAGGTCAAAGAACTCGCTCTGCTCACTCTCCACACGTACTGCCGCCTTTGCACCCTCATACATGCTCTTCACTGCTTTCAGCAACTTGCCCTCTACTCCGTATATTCTAAGTACTTTCCACAAACCTTCTCTATCCACTCTGTCATAGGCCTTCTCCAAGTCCATAAAGGCAACATACACCTTTTGTTTCTTCTCCAGATACTTCTCCACAACACAATTCAGGGTAAAAATCTGATCTACACATCCTCTTCCCTTCCTAAAACCTCCCTGCTCGTCGCCTATCCATTTCTCCGTTCTCACTCTCACTCTCTCAATCACTACCCTACTGTATACCTTCCCTACTACGCTTAGAAGACATATTCCTCGGTGGTTACCACACACTCCTCTTTCCCCTTTGCCCTTATATAGGGGGACTATTATGCCAGTCTTCCAGTCATCGGGTGCACTCCCCTTCTCCCATGCTAGTTTGCACATTTTCCATACCCATTCTATCACTATCTCACCACCATACCTCAACATTTCCCCACACACTCCATCTGTTCCTGGTGCTTTCCCCAACTTCACTCTTTTCATGGCTTCCCACACTTCTGACCTCCTGATCCCCACCTCCTCCTCCACTACTTCTCTTCTTCTCCCTCCCATACCATATCCAGCTATGTTTGCTGGCTCTTCATTCCTTTCATTTAGCAACTCACTGAAGTACTCCCTCCATCTTTCGACTCTCTCTTGCTTCTCGGCTAGCATTCTCCCATTCTTATCTTTCACACCCTTACTGTTTCCCTTGCTACCTTCCCTAACTTTCTTGACTTCTTTCCAGAACAGTTTCTTACTCTCCCTCCATTTTACACTCATTTAGATATTAATGTTAACTCTTTTTATAGTTAATTAGTTTCCATACAGGTATGTATATAGTAATTACAAAAAATAAATAAAAAATAAAATAAAAAATAAAAAATAAAATAATCATAATAATATTAATCATTTTCACTTCTGCATTGGCACAGGAGTTTATTGCACTGGACTTTCCATAATTTACTCTGTATTGTTCTCAATTCCTAAGCGATGGGGCATGATATAGATTGTTCTGGGAGTCTAGTAGTGGTATGGTTAGGTAATATTTGTGATTTTGAGGAGTTTGAAATAACTGATATTCCATAATGAGTTTTAAACACAATATAATTTTCCTCGATATTCTTGGCTAATTGTTTGACCTACGAGTACCTCCGGATTATGCGGCACTGTCCCTCTCGGAGAATTACTTGTAGGCCTACAGTATTTCCCTTCAGAATGTTGGTTTGCTACCAAACATACCGGTAATTGAATTTTGAACTATGCACTCATACAGTTCCTTCCTTACTTATTATCATGTCGTGTCAGGCCCGATGGTCCGATACTGCTGATATCTGTAGACTTACATTGAAAGTCAAACTTACCGTTTTAAGAAATATTACTTTTCTTTACAGTAGGTCTACTGTATTTATTGACCAATTATCATTTTATGCATGTGTTTGGAAAGTTATTTTATCTTTCTTGTTCCGTGTTTGGATTTAAACAACATGCTACTTGTACTCACAAGTGAAAACCTTTGTTAAAAGTACATGTCCTAGACATTATTTATACTTAAGAGAGATAATTGGACTTCATGTAATTTGTGTCCAATACAGTAACCTTCAATGTTTATGTGTCCCTTGGTGGACTGTACTTTGTTTGTTAATTGTTTTTATGAGCATTATCCTCAATTTACTTTCCTTGTTAAAGGATAAAATGAACTAGTTACTGATCTCATATATCAGGAGTTTCTGCTAATTATGTTCCCATTATAATAATTGGTCTCTTTGTTAGTTATTTGTAGCCTACATGAGAAAGGTGTGCCAGAGCTGGTGACACTGCTGTGGACCCTGCCAGGATCCCTATACCTGCCAGGACAACACTTCAAGCTTCCGGTGATCATCGCCGTGTCAAGAATCCACTGGACGATACCTGGAATTTTAGCAATTATTTTTAAAGTTCAAATACCCCAATTATGGACATTTGTTTGGGTGTTTTTATTAAGAAAATTAATTAATTTGTCACTTACTGTATATGACAATAAAATAAAATATATATATATATATAAAAAAATAAAAACAAAATATAAATCATATATAAAAAATAGAAAAACAAATAATAATTATTATTATACTGAACGAACTTTTGTGACTTCCTGTTAAGTGATTCATCCAAAAACATTATCCAGTGACCTCGGCGAACTGTGTGGAATACTTCTTAACACGAACTATGCAAGTCGTTGCAGTGTTTCCAATGTATATATTTATTTCTTACGTCTATTTTTAAGTATGAATGTTGGCCAATTTTTCATGTTTATCCAATTTTTCATGTTTATCTTTATGTGTGATATTTCCTCAGGGATGATATACTTTACTTGTTGCATTGGATTCTATGCCTCACCTAAGTTGCCTTTCACCTCATACCAGTCGAGACACCTGGAGTAGCGTGATCGAGCATTGTAATAGTAGTCTTATGAATAATAATGAGAGTGCATTAAGAGACTGTGGACTTATGTAGATTTAGAGACTTTGGGATTCTATGAGATTATGTTAGGAGTGAGAGGGAACTTTGGGTAAGAAACCCTCTCTCCCCTCCTCGACCAGTAAACCGCAGACAGGACCCCTCTGTCCAGCTAGGCCTATGTGTATGTAGGCACACGTGAGCGTGTATTTACCTACGTGTGTGTACAGTCAGGTGCGTGTGAGCGCGTTTGAATCTGAGGGCTGCTTGGGGCACCCTATGGTACCCCTCAGCTAGCCAGTCTTAGCCCAGCCACGAACGACGATAGACCTAGGCATACGGGTCTAGTCGTGAGGGTGTGTGTGTGTTATAACTATTGTTGTAAGCAAGTAACAATAAGGACATCAATAAACCTACGAACAGAGAAAGTATTTGGGAGTTTAACTAATACTGATGTGTGTATATATGTAACTAAGAAGTGTAAGAAACAGAACGTTACACGATTATACAACCTTGGAGCCGTGTGGGAGAAAGCTAGAGATTATTACCATGAAATATAACCTCAGACATAAGCTCCTTTTCATCTATTGAGAATCCGTTGTCGTATTACGCATGACTCATTAAATGTATTGCCCATACACCCTCCCTCTCACCGAACACTAACCTTGTAAGGGCCTAGGCCCAGTGGGCTAGTATAAAATAAATGCCTCTTCAACAATAAGTATCAACACTAATGCCGCCTGGGAGCGGCTTCGGTCACCTGGTGGTAAACAGGGAGGGTTCTGTGGGGGCACTCAGTAGTGGCCTTGGCCTTGCTCAGGACCTTGGGGCTGTTCGGTCAGACAGCCTGGGGAACAACAACAACACTAACTAAAATAAATACTTTATGTTCAGTAAATTCAAACTATTCTCACTAGTTCATTACCTCCACCAACAAAGATGGATGGAGGTTATGTTTCTGAATGTTTGTCTGTTTGTAAAAAAGATAGTTATTAGTGGTTCCTTTGTCTATTATGTAAGGCCTATACAATTATATGGTTCCACCTTGGCCTTGAAATATCAGGGCACCCACCCTAGCCCCACTTTTGAGCAGGGAGAGCACGGTGGTAAACAAAAATGTATCATCATCTTGTCCTTAATCAAGTATCAAAAACCATAACTCTTGGGGAATGCTATGAAAAATGTCTAAGGATTCCTAAGGATTTTGCAGGACATTTTTTAGCGTTTCGATGACATCAAGTCCAAAGTTGCTGCTTCTAATGCCCCCAAGGCGTCATTAAGTGTCTCGATAATATATAAGCTAGAGTCGCTGCCCCTTGTCTCCTTTCCTTCCTCCCCCCCACCCCATCCCCGTGCAGCAGCACCCAACATATACCATGCACACATTAACATTCTTCAATTAAACATAGATGGCATCAACACAAAGAAACACGAACTCTCACACTTCATCAAACAACACAACATACACATTGCCATCTTACAAGAAACAAAACTCTGCACAACACAAAAAAACCTACATTTCATGATTTCACCACCATCAGACAAGACCGGGCCGTCGGCGGCGGCAGGGGCCTCATCACCTTGGTTCACAGACAAATAACCTATACAGACACAAGTGCACATACCAAATCCCTCCTCCCCCCAAATGATAACACAACAGAAATACAATCCAACAAAATACACACTGGCAACAAATCTAACATAACCATCATAACACATACATCCCTCCCCAAACATCCCCTACAGTACCTAACGAATACAAACCACAATTACAACAAATAACAAACACCCCACACATCATCCTGGGTGGTGACTTCAATGCCAAGACGTCGGCCTGGTTTGTCGACAACCCGGACACAGACAGAGGGCTGGTCCTACAACGCCAATCAGACAACCTTTTCATCCTTAACGACATCCATCAACATACCCATACTCCTCACCAAGCCCTCTTCGACCCATCATCTACTGATATCACCTTTTGCTCCCCAGAACTCGCCCCTACAACATCCTGGAGGGTGGTAAAAACCTTAGGCTCCGACCCCCTCTCGATCATTATCACCACCAAAACCAGACTCACCCCAGCTAGCCACAGATACACTTACACCAACTATAAAAGAGCCAACTGGGAAGCTTTTACAAACGAGACAGAACAACACTTTGAAACCCTAAACAGCGCACCCATCACTAACATCAACAATGCTGTCCACACATTCAACACAACTATCCAAAATGCTGACAAGAAACACATTCCAAGAGGTAACAGAAAGACACAACCCCAACTCCAGAAATTCAAAACCTCATCAGACAACACGACACATTGAAACACTCCCCAGCACCCCACAACAAATCCAAGCACTCAACACACAGATTAACAACAAAATACAAGGACACTAAATTGGAATAACTACCTACAAACACTTTATCACAAAACAGACTCCCAAAAACTCAACAAAACACTAAACAGCAACACACTTTCCAACAGCAACACAACACAATCACAACAACAAACTCTACTCCTTCATATAAACAACAAGCAAACACTCTCGTTAATCACTTCTCCCATGTCAGCCACCTAAAACCCCATAAAGACGACAGATGTGTCATCCAACATAAGAGACAATTCCCCACAGACCATGACTATGCACCTTTCACCAACAACCAGACAAAGCAAATCATCAACAATCCCAAGCACTCACCCGCCTGTGGCCTAGACAACATTATAGGTTTGATTCCCGGAGGGAAGTAATGAAAACCTAATATTTAGTAGGGCCCCGTAATCATTGACGATATTGCCTATTAATATAATAGTCTCCCTTCAACACCCGCGGCAGCAGTTTTGAATCTCCCGCGCGGAAGGGTCAGGGAGTACTCTCATAAGTGCACGCTTAATTCTCTTATGGAATCGACCTTATGATTGGGTACCCTACAGAAAAAAACTTCGTAGAAAATAAAAAATAAAATTGAACTTAATATCTGTTATATAACGGCTTTTCATGCGTGGATTTCTTGTGCACAGCACCCAGGCGCAGGCTCCCTTGTCGCCATACTTCCTTCACTGATATATCAAGACTTAATAGAGATCAACGAATGGGAAGGGGATGGATGGGAGGGCCATGTATCGTCAATGATTACGGGGCTCTACTAAATATTAGGTTTTCATTACTTTCCTCCGGGAATCAAACCTATAATTTAATAGTGGCCCCTTCATCATTGACGATATTGCCTGAGTACCAAGACTGGAGGGGGACATTCGTGACAATACCCTAACCTCAGGACAAAAATAAGCCGTATAACATTTTATTTATTTTTTTATTGTATACAAACAATAAATAGTATAAAAATATGAAAGATTGCAAGCAGGGCGTGACTTCAAAGAATGTCTGCTTGCTGAAGACCAGATCTTTACCATAAGATCTATACTGTACATGATAAACTGGGAACATCCTTGTGTCCCTAACTAGAACTATAAACTCTTTGGAATATTGTTCTAACCTTAAAAGTGTATATATGTTTTGTACATTCTAGTAATCCTATATAGTTGCAACTATGATAATTTCTTAAAACAAAAATTAAAAATTTGAACCGTCATATCAGTTCTATTACAGCTCGTGATTTATCACAATCTCCAGCGGAAGGAATCCGTGGGGCTTTGGGGTATTCAGCACCCCCCCCCCCCCCCCTTCACACCTTATATCTATCTATCTATCTGATGCCGTGATCCCCGAAGGGGTGGCCACGAACGAACCGCCCCCATGCACCTCTGTCCCCAGTCAGTCGACGCCCCTCCCCCCAACCAGCACCGCCTTCGTTCATATACTTCCTCACTCCATCCTTCCACCTCTCTTTCGGTCTACCTCTCCCTCTCTGTCCCTCCACCTCGCTCTCGTACACCCTCTTAGTCATTCTTTCGCTTTCCATAAATTCCATATGGCTGAACCATCTCAAGTTATTCCTTTTCACACTTTCCAGCACATCTACCTCCACATCACGCCTCCTTCTTACTTCCTCATTAGTCTGTCTATCCCTCCATGTAACTCCGCACGCACTTCTTAAGTAATTCATTTCCACTGCTCTCACTCTTGGTCTGAGTCTCTCAACCAACGTCCATGCTTCGCTTCCGTAAGTCAGTGTCGGGATTACCACACTGTCATGCAAGGACTTCTTCACTTCCATACTGACCACCCTATTTCTTGTTACTGCTTTCAACGTTCCTACAACCCTCTTCCCCTGTTGTACCCTCTCCCGCACTTCTTCATCCATACTCCCATCTTTACTCAACACACTGCCCAGATACTTAAAATAGTTGACGATCTCCATAGCCTGACCGTTCAGCTTCACCTCACACTCTGTGACTTCACCCCTTTCGAAGACCATAACCTTGCTCTTCCCCGCATTTACCTTCAAATTCCGTTTTTCGCACACTGCTCCAAACTCATTTACCATTTTTGTTTTCGGTTAGGCCTATTTAACTTCACTCCCTGAAGGGAGTGAAGTGTTTTTAAAGTGAGTTTAGTGTTTTTAAAGTGAGTTAAGTGTTTTTAAGTGAGTGAAGTGATCTGAAGAAAGTGATCGTCACCATGCCTCGTGCCTGTACGAACTGCGCCGGTAGGTTTGGTGCTTCCATGTTTGCTTCTGCCGACTCTGCCAGCAACGAGAGGATTTGACAGCAAAATTGGATGAAGCCCACACCAAGATCAACGCCCTCACCAGGAAGCTGGAATCACTCCAAGAGTTTGTAACACTCAACGTTGGAGTATCACTAACTCCAATTGTTTCTTCAACTCCAGCATCCACCACCGCCCCAACGTCATCTGCCAACAATCCAACACCTGCAGTAGACACTGCAGCAGATGCTTCTGATGAACCTGAGCTGACATCAAACCAGGACAGCCGCCCTGTTCACCTTAGTCTCTCCCCCACTCCTCGTGCAAGAAGCCTGCTAGCACGAACAGTACCAACCCCTCGCCCCCGTTCTAACCACTCCTCTCCCCGACCTGTACGTAGAGTCCCGCCACCACAGATTTCCGGATTTACACCAGTGAGGAACGGTGCACGGCCAACGCAGAAAAGGTCTCATCTACCAGTCACAATGTCAAACAGATTTGAGATATTGGTAGAGATGGAAGACGAACCAGAAGAGACCAGGCTCGTTGGGGATTCCATCCTACGAGGACAGGTCGAAGAGTTCTGCGACAGAGTCCCAAATCAACGAAAAATATTTTGCATCCCAGGAGCTGGACTGGACGACATTGTGGAAGCCTTCGAAGATACCACAAAGGATGCAAATGAAAATACTCTTTTTGTCATCCATGCTGGTTCAAATGACGTCATGCGCACCAGATCCGAAGAGTTGATGGAGAAATATCGCAAGATGATCCAGCACTACAAAACAAGTCAAGGAATATCATCATCTCAGGCATTCTCCCCAAGATCGACGCACCTGACAAATTCTACGACAAGGCCTTCAGCAAAAATAGCCGACTAAAATATTTGTGTCTGAGGGAAGAAGTTGAATTCATCAACCTCTGGGACAACTTCTACAACCAGCCTACTCTGTTCCGCAAGGATGGCACTCATCTAAACCCTGTGGGTTCAGCACGCATGGGTCGTCTCCTACACGAAGCAGTCCGCAGCCATGAATCAAAAAACGCCATCCGAGAAGAAGCAGCAGTGACATAAATCATCCAACGCCAAGAAAAAAACAGAGGCAACCGAGGACCACCAGCGATAAGGACCGAAGACAGCGAGGACCGAGGACAGCCATGAACATAAATGTAGATCCGACAAGAACCAAAAATATTATTAAAGAGCGTTTCGTGAGTTCTAAAATAACAAATTTAAAGGTTTTCTATGCAAACGCTCGTAGCATACGCAATAAATTTTCGGATTTAGAGGAGCTAGTGTTTACAGAAAATTATGATGTGATTGGCATAACAGAATCTTGGCTCAATACAGAAGATAGAGACTTTTTAGCAGAGTATTCACTTCCCGGTTATGTAATGTTTGAGAAAAGCCGAATAAATCGAAATGGAGGTGGCGTTTTACTTTATATCAAAGAAAGTCTTAACCCTACCCTCTTGTCAAAACCTCAAATTGTGAACGTCGACGCATCTTTTGTGCTAATAAAGAATAATAAAGGTACAAAAATAATAATTGCATTAATATACAGACCTCCAGCTCAATCAGTGCAAACTGACCGAGAAATTTACGAACAAATTGCAGATGTAAGTAACTCACAAGATACCGTAATTTTTGGCGACTTTAATTTACCCGTGACCAAGTGGGGTGATACTCTTACTTCACACTCCGGACATGACTTGTATACGAACTTGCAAGAGAGTTCGCTTTATCAATTTGTTCGAACGCCGACCCGTGGTAATAACGTTCTTGACATTGTACTTGCAACAAAAGAAGAATTAATAGAGAATTTGAATGTTGGTGATGAATTCAGTAACAGCGACCATCGTACGATAACTTTCACTTTAAAGTTTACTAGTAACGAAGCAAATAGTAGCATCGAAAAAGTCCCTAATTTCAAGAAAGCAAACTTCCATAAACTTAGAGCTATGTTTAAAGAAACTGACTGGAGCTTTTTAATTAACAATAACGACATAAATACATCTTGGAAGTTATTCGAAACCACTTACCTAAAAGCAGTGCAAGACTGCATACCATCGAAAATACGGCGTCCAGGCCATAATAATAAGCCCAAATGGTGGAATAAAGATATTTCAAACTGCCTGCTTGCTAAAAAATTTGCTAATGATAGATTAAAATCCTCACAAAATGACGAAGAACGGGTGAAATTTGTAGAGCTACGACGCAAAGCCAAAAAGTTAATTAAGCAAAGTAAAAAGAAGTGTAGAGGGAGGGGAGTGAAAGGTACAGCATGGTGGACAGAAGAGGTAAGAATAGCTGTGGAAGAAAAGAAGAAAGCATATAGAGAGTGGTTGGGTAGTAGAGGGAATGAAGATTCCGAGAGACAGAAACGAGCGAGGTACGTGGAGAGTAAGAGGGTGGTGAAGAGAGTAGTGAAGGAAAGTAAGAGAAGAGTAGATGAGGAATTTGGAAGGAATCTGAGTGTAAAATGGAGGGAGAGTAAGAAACTGTTCTGGAAAGAAGTCAAGAAAGTTAGGGAAGGTAGCAAGGGAAACAGTAAGGGTGTGAAAGATAAGAATGGGAGAATGCTAGCCGAGAAGCAAGAGAGAGTCGAAAGATGGAGGGAGTACTTCAGTGAGTTGCTAAATGAAAGGAATGAAGAGCCAGCAAACATAGCTGGATATGGTATGGGAGGGAGAAGAAGAGAAGTAGTGGAGGAGGAGGTGGGGATCAGGAGGTCAGAAGTGTGGGAAGCCATGAAAAGAGTGAAGTTGGGGAAAGCACCAGGAACAGATGGAGTGTGTGGGGAAATGTTGAGGTATGGTGGTGAGATAGTGATAGAATGGGTATGGAAAATGTGCAAACTAGCATGGGAGAAGGGGAGTGCACCCGATGACTGGAAGACTGGCATAATAGTCCCCCTATATAAGGGCAAAGGGGAAAGAGGAGTGTGTGGTAACCACCGTGGTCTTCTAAGCGTAGTAGGGAAGGTATACAGTAGGGTAGTGATTGAGAGAGTGAGAGTGAGAACGGAGAAATGGATAGGCGACGAGCAGGGAGGTTTTAGGAAGGGAAGAGGATGTGTAGATCAGATTTTTACCCTGAATTGTGTTGTGGAGAAGTATCTGGAGAAGAAACAAAAGGTGTATGTTGCCTTTATGGACTTGGAGAAGGCCTATGACAGAGTGGATAGAGAAGGTTTGTGGAAAGTACTTAGAATATACGGAGTAGAGGGCAAGTTGCTGAAAGCAGTGAAGAGCATGTATGAGGGTGCAAAGGCGGCAGTACGTGTGGAGAGTGAGCAGAGCGAGTTCTTTGACCTGAATGTTGGTTTGAAACAGGGGTGTGTGATGTCCCCGTGGTTGTTTACTGTATATATGGATGGAGTTATGAAAGAAATACTATCAAGAGCAGTGGATGTTGGTGTATCGCTGAAAAGGGAGGGAATTGAGTGGAAGCTACCTATACTGCTGTTTGCGGATGATACAGTTCTGATGAGTGATAATGAATGGGAGTTGCAGGGTCTGGTAAATGAGTTTGGAACAGTGTGCGAAAAACGGAATTTGAAGGTAAATACGGGGAAGAGCAAGGTTATGGTCTTCGAAAGGGGTGAAGTCACAGAGTGTGAGGTGAAGCTGAACGGTCAGGCTATGGAGATCGTCAACTCTTTTAAGTATCTGGGCAGTGTGTTGAGTAAAGATGGGACTATGGATGAAGAGGTGCGGGAGAGGGTACAACAGGGGAAGAGGGTTGTAGGAACGCTAAAAGCAGTAACAAGAAGTAGGGTGGTCAGTATGGAAGTGAAGAAGTCCTTGCATGACAGTGTGGTAATCCCGACACTGACTTACGGAAGCGAAGCATGGACGTTGGTTGAGAGACTCAGACCAAGAGTGAGAGCAGTAGAAATGAATTACTTAAGGAGTGCGTGCGGAGTTACATGGAGGGATAGACAGACTAATGAGGAAGTAAGAAGGAGGTGTGGTGTGGAGGTAGATGTGCTGGAAAGTGTGAAAAGGAACAACTTGAGATGGTTCGGCCATATGGAACGTATGGAAAGCGAGAGAATGACTAAGAGGGTGTACGAGAGCGAGGTGGAGGGACAGAGCGGGAGAGGTAGACCGAATATGAGGTGGAAGGATGGAGTGAGGAACTACATGAACGAAGGCGGTGCTGGTTGGGGGGAGGGGCGTCGACTGACTGGGGACAGAGGTGCATGGGGGCGGTTCGTTCGTGGCCACCCCTTCGGGGATCACGGCGTCAGGCAATAGATAGATAGATAGATAGATAGAAAAAGACCTTAGAGTTACATATTGCGAATCAAAGTAAAACAAACCCGAAAAAATTCTATAGTTATATCAGAAAGAAAAAGTAGTTACTTCAACTGTTGGACCGTTAGTCGATGAAAATGGAGAATACACCAAAGACGAAGTACAAATGAGTAATGCCCTCAATACCTTCTTTGCATCAGTTTTTACAACAGAATACCTCAGTGATATCCCTACACCATCGCCAATTCAGATTGATAATTCAGATGTTCTAAGCAATATCACCGTTACAGAGAGAGAAGTATTGAATTGTTTAGATAAACTCAAGGTAAATAAAACGCCTGGACCTGATACAATCTCGCCTAGAGTTCTAAAGGAAGCTAAGGATGAGCTCTCCAAACCACTGACATTACTATTCAATAAATCCTTGCAGTCTGGAACTATGCCTGATCAGTGGAAGCTAGCCAACGTAACACCGATATTCAAAAAAGGCAGCAAATCCCTACCCAGTAACTATCGTCCAATTAGCTTAACCTCAGTTGTATGTAAAATGCTAGAAACGGTCATACGAGACACTCGTAAATCACTTAGAGGAAAATAACATACTTAAAGATACTCAACACGGCTTTCGTAAAAAACGTTCCTGTTTAACAAACCTCTTAGACTTCTTCCACGATATCCTCAACCTCTACGATGAGAGTAAAGCTGTAGATATTATATACCTTGATTTTCAAAAGGCCTTTGACAAAGTTCCCCACAAAGTTTACTGCTAAAACTAAAAGCGCATGGAATACAAGACGGTGTGTTGAAATGGATAGAAAATTGGCTCAGCGACAGAAAGCAAAGAGTAGACATAAACGGTAAGGCATCTAAATGGACCAATGTAAGTAGCGGGGTACCCCAGGGATCGGTATTAGGACCAATTCTCTTTCTAATTTACATCAACGACATAGATGAGGGTCTCACCTGTACAATCTCAAAATTTGCTGACGATACAAAAATTGCAAATATCCAAAAGAACAAGTTGACGATATGCAAGACAATCTAGATAAATTGTCATGTTGGGCCCTAATTTGGCAAATGAGTTTCAATGCGGATAAATGTAAAGTACTACATATCGGATACCTAAACGAGAAAGCAAACTATTCGATGAATGGCACTCAGCTTAAGAATGTAAACAGAGAAACCGATCTGGGAGTAACAATATCGAGTAACCTAAAACCGAGTCAACAATGTTCAGAAGTTGTTAAGAAGGCAAACAAAATAATTGGCTTTATAGGCAGGTCATTTGAGCATAAATTCAAAGAAGTTATCCTAACCCTTTACAATTCCTTAGTCCGCCCTCTTCTGGAATACTGCGTTCAATCCTGGTGCCCTTATTACCAAAAAGATATAAACAAGCTAGAACGAGTTCAACGTAGAGTTACCAAAATGATACCTAGCCTAAAGAACAAACCATACGAAGAGCGTCTTAGAGAATTAAATCTATTTCCTTTAACCCAGCGTAGATTAAGAGGTGACTTAATTCAAGTGTTCAAAATCATCAAAGGCATCGACAATATGAACTGTAGTAAGTACTTCACTATCGACCAATCTAATTACACGCGGGGAAACGGTTGCAAAATTATTGGTAAATCTTTTAACTCACACGAATCTAAGAATTTCTTCTTCAATTGAGTTGTCAACTTGTGGAATGGGCTTCCCCGAAACGCTATAGACTGCATCACCGTTGATTAATTTAAACTCCGCATAGACAAATATCTCGCATCAAACCCGCGACTGACTGCGTTTGTAAATGAATAACTTTATTTTATCCCCCCCTCAGTTACTAACCCATCTGTCCCCTACTAACTTCCTAATCCTGCCACGGATATTAGTTCCAGGGCAGTAATTCCCTTTCCAATGTTCCCTTACCCACTCTAAACCACTGTTTGGACACTTGATCCTCAGTGTTTTGGAGGACAAGCAACCTAGAAGGGTCACTAGATCTGTTGTTGCTTGATTTCCTTTGTACTCCTTTGTACTTTGTACCAGACCCTACAACTCCCATTCATTATCACTCATCAGAACTGTATCATCCGCAAACAGCAGTATAGGTAGCTTCCACTCAATTCCCTCCCTTTTCAGCGATACACCAACATCCACTGCTCTTGATAGTATTTCTTTCATGACTCCATCCATATACAGTAAACTTCCGTTAATCCGAAGGGCAGCGGACCGGCTCTCGTTCGGATTAGTGGATTTTTCGGATTATCGGACTTTACCCCTATGAACCTGTGTATGACGAAAACATTGAGGCATTAGGCCACTCAAATGACACATAATGGAGCACACACATATCATATGTTCATGAATTCACTTTAAAAGTTTACCATTGTCATTGTAGCCTATTATCTACTTCAAAACATTCAGATTAATGGTCAAAGGAATCTGCTGATATAAACGTCTTCTTCTTCTTCCGTCTACTAGCGAGTTTGTCTTGCTCTTGAAGATCAGATGTGGTTCGGGAAGTAATGCCTTAACAACGGCACTTCCCTGAGAGGTTCTTGTAATTTTCCTTTTGTGATTTTCCTTTTGTGACGTGCTCTGTTATATTATATTGTATTGAAAGCACCCTTGTCTTGTTGTCTTGAAAGCACCCTTGGGATGCTCCGATCACTGAACTATAAATAGTAGCGTATCGGAACATCCAAAGGTGCGTTTTCAAGCTCAAGACTAATACGTCCAAAGGTGCGTTTTCAAGCTCAAGACTGAATGCGCTTGCAGAAAATGCGGTGCAAGCCAGTAGCGCATCGGAGCGTCCCAAGGATGCGTTCAAGAGCAAAACAAACTCTCTAGCAGACGATGTGGAAGAAGAAGAAGACGAAGGTGTTTACGATTATATCAGTAGCTTCCTTTGACCATTAATCTGAATGTTTTGAAGTAGATAATAGGCTACAATGACAATGGTAAACTTTTAAAGTGAATTCATGAACATATGATATGTGTGTGCTCCATTATGTGTCATTTGAGTGGCCTAATGCCTCAAAAAGGGGACTTTGGGACTTCTTGAAAGGTGCGTTTTCAAGCTCAAGACTGAATGCGCTTGCAGAAAATGCGGTGCAAGCCAGTAGCGCATCGGAGCGTCCCAAGGATGCGTTCAAGAGCAAAACAAACTCTCTAGCAGACAATGTGGAAGAAGAAGAAGACGAAGGTGTTTACGATTATATCAGTAGCTTCCTTTGACCATTAATCTGAATGTTTTGAAGTAGATAATAGGCTACAATGACAATGGTAAACTTTTAAAGTGAATTCATGAACATATGATATGTGTGTGCTCCATTATGTGTCATTTGAGTGGCCTAATGCCTCAAAAAGGGGACTTTGGGACTTCTTGAAATTCGGACCATCGGGTGAATTCGGATTTGGCCTCAAATTGAAAAATTCGGACTATTGGGAGATTCGAATCATCGGTCGTCGGATTAACGGACTTTTACTGTATACAGTAAACAACCACGGGGACATCACACACCCCTGTTTCAAATCAACATTCAGGTCAAAGAACTCGCTCTGCTCACTCTCCACACGCACTGCCGCCTTTGCACCCTCATACTACGGGTTTGACAACCCGTAGGGAAGGAAGGAAAACCTTCTATTTAGGAGTGGTTCCGTAGTCAATGACGAAGAGCCTATACTATATATAGGCTGAGATTCCGGGACCCGTTCGGGATTCCCCGGAGTTCTTATCACAACCGTTGCGTAAATAGCATAAAAACAATCCTTGGTTAATACCCATTAAATCTTACCAAGGGCTCGTCATTGAAAATGAATACCACTAGAAATAAAATTTTAAAGAAGAATCTATCATTTTAAACCTCCCAGTGCCTCAGCCCTCCAGCTGTGCTGTCATCATGCTACCCTTGCATGTGATGCCAGACTTTCTAGCGTGTTTATCTGCCTCAAATGTTATATCAAGTTGGGCATGTGCATGGGAAGGGGAAGGTGGGAGGGAACCTTTGCGTCATTGACTACTGAACCACTCCTAAATAGAAGGTTTTCCTTCCTTCCCTACGGGTTGTCAAACCCATAATTTAGTATTGGTTCCTTCATCAATGACGAAGAGCCTAGAATATCACGACAGTAGGTGGGACATCAGATGCTCAACGTATCCAGAGAGAACCAATTAACAGATAGGCTGACACCGGGAGAAATTCGAATTACAGTATTAGAGAAAGAAGAGGCGGGTATACTGGGAAGCCTCATAAAGAAGGAAAGATGGAAGAATAGTCATAACTTAAAATGTGTTGAGGAGAACAAGATGTAAAAATGTGTATGAACGGATACTTTAATGTCAAAACATCTCAAACCATAATGCTCCTGGAGCTGTGCAACAAGTTAGCAAGCGCATTTCTTGCTTGCATTGGTATAAAAACAAAAAAATTAACTATTTGTTCATAATTTTTCAGTACATACAACTCGTACTTATTCCTTATAGAAGAAAACTCTTTGTCTTCGTATACTTATTTATGTTCTACATCCCCCCCCCCCTCCTTTTTATTCCTTTTGGAGATTCCGAAGGAGGAAAGGAGAACCAGACTCGTGCAGCGTGCAGTACATACAACTCGTACTCTTTACTATAGAAGAAAAATCCTTTGTCTTCTTACTTAGTCATGGTAGTAAAACTCTTTCAGTGTGACGCCTATTGCCTGATAGTGGTTACCACCTATTAGGCCTTCGATTTAGGGTGAAAGATAGGATCGTATTTTTCTCTTAGCCATTTGGCCCGGAAAACGTCCATAATGCAAAAGTTAGAGAAATCTGAAGGCTTCCAGCTTGGTCCAAGAGGAATTGAGAGATTGGAAATTCCACTGGAGACGGGCACTATAGGCTCAGGCGGTTGTATCCCTCTTGTGTGGGCCAAATTGGCACAAAGTGACACACTAGACCCTTGTCTGATTGTGCATCTGAGGGTCGTGCCTGGGGTGGGAACAGGTAGATGGACGACCCTGTGTTCTGTAGCTGACACATACTTTTGTTTTATATATTTAAAATCACCCATAACATATATATGCAATACAAAGTTAGCAGATATTTTCCTTCCAATTTTGTCAATTAATAATTGATAATTGTTTATAATCAGCTTACAATTGTGTTTGTAGTCATTATCGGCTGCATATGGACCTTCTCTTTATTACTATACTATACAAGAACGTAGTGTAGTCGTATACTGTATAAGAAAATTGTGTAGAATCACACAAACCTTGAGATAAACTGTACATCTTATAGGTGTTTGGTATAGTGATGTCTACAGTCGTAGCTCTGGCGCTAGTTCCGAAGTGTTCACCAGAGGTAGGAATTGTCGGTAGGGAGAATTGACCGCAAAAGCGGCCAGTCCCTGCGCCGGGGTTATTGACCACCGGGTTATAGATTGAGGGGTCTCAAAACCTAAGGCGCCCCAGCCGCAGTTATGTGGCCAATCAGATTGTGATGTTTCACGAAGGGTGCACAGTTTGTACACTTCTTAGTAGCCCACTAGCTAGCGTACAATCAACACAAGACAGATGGCGTACATACTTCGTACGTCCAAGAAGAGGGAATTTGTTGCATCTTGTGAACCCGAACCACTGCACAATGGTCGTGGCGATTACAAGAGAGAGCTGTTGCTCATCAGGCCAAGAATTAATGTTACATAATACTAGAGCAAAGAACTAAATCATGTACCGGCTCATCATGCATAAGGCCTATGGAATGCTGAGTAGCCTGTTGGCTATATGAATGCAGTAAAAGAAGTTAGAACGGGGTAGCATATCAGCTGCATCTTATATAAAGATGGATTAGAGTGGGATAGTCGATGGTTATCATTAATATGGTTAGAGTATCCCCCCCCCCCTTTCTCTCATTCATGGTTCTACATTAAGAACCCAAGGTGAAGACTTTTAACAGCGACTCAACAAGAAATAACGTTGGGCAACACCTGGCGGTGAATAGCCTATTGGCTATATGAATGCCGTAAAAGAGGTTAGAGTAGAGTAGCGTATCTTCTATCTCTTATATGAATTCATTGTCCTCCATTGAGAACTTATGGGAAAGATGTTTATCATTGGGCAGCACCCGGAGATGGAGGTGAAGCCCGAAGACCTTCATAGCAACCCGATCGGGAATACGGAACCGGAGAGAGTGGACCGTAGCTAAGAGTCAAGGTCTATTTCAGTTCAATTCAATTCGAGAGACTGTAATTGCAATTTGCAGTAACTTAAGTTATAACAATGGAATAATAATAATAATAATAATAATAATCAGTAGATTATCAATGTCACCGGAGGTCCGTTGGGTACCCGGACACCATTGGTTAGTCCGTGTATATCAATTCAATATTGGGCTTATAATAGTGATAGTATCCGGAGGAAGCTTTGCTCCTCATCTGTCCCTAATAGCCCACTGGGGCACAGGAGTCCCGCCGACTCCAGGGCTCGAAGTTTCCGAACTATTTAAATGTCAGAAGTGATAACATAAGTAAGCAGGAACCTTTTAGCACCTGGCTTATATATTGAAAAATGAAGTGAAGCCATCAAAAAACTTCATAATATAATTTCAATATTTGGCTTATGATAGGGATAGTACCCGGAGGAAACTTTTCCTTGATAGTTCAATAGTAGCCCACACTATTGGCACCCAGCATATACATTGAAAAATGAGATAAATCCAACAAAATTCTTCCTACTATAACGTTAATGTTTGGCTTATAATAGGGATAGGAACCGAAGCAAACATTGTTCCTTATAGTTCAACAATAGCGGAACCATTGGCCCCCCCGCTTATGCATTGAATAATGAAGTAAATCCATGGAAAAACTTTGAATTATAAAGTCAATATTTGGCTTATAATAGGGATAGTAGCCAGAGGAAGCGTTGGTCCTTATCCTTTAACAACAGTGGAACCCTTGGCACCCCGCTTATAAATTGAAAAATGAAGGAAATCCCTCTAAACATAGCCGCGGTTGTGGACGGCCATTGTTCACTTCCTCACCCTATAAACTCCGGTGTTCCTCAGGGCTCTGTCCTATCTCCTATTCTTTTTCTAATTTTTATAAATGATCTCCACAACTGTACCTCAATTCCCATCCATTCATATGCAGACGACTCAACCTTACACTACTCCATTAGTTTTTCAAAACGCCCCAGCCAGCAATCCCTCAACGACAAACGTAATGAAGCCATAGAACTCTTAAATTATGATCTAAATACTATCTCCAATTGGGGCAGAGAAAACCTTGTTACCTTTAATGCTTCCAAACCCCAATTTCTCCATCTATCTACCCGTAAGGAACTCCCAGCAGACTATCCCTTATTCTTCAACAATACAAAAATCAATCCTTCATCTTCTCTCAATATTCTTGGTGTCTCCTTTTCTTCTGCTCTCAGTTGGAAGGACCATATTACCAGTCTTGCTAAGGCAGCCTCCCAGAAGCTGGGTGTGCTCAACCGCCTTAGGGGGTTCTTTTCCCCTGCACAGCTTCTTGCTCTGTACAGGGGCATAGTGCGTCCTTGTATTGAGTATTGTTCACATGTGTGGGGAGGTTCCTCTCACACCGCTCCCCTAGACAAAGTTGAAAGGAAGGCCTTTCGTATCATTAACTCCCGTCCACTCATCAACTCTCTGCAATCTCTCTCTCTCCGCCGCAATGTTGCATCTCTCTCGCTATTCTATCGCTACTATAATAATCAGTGTTCCTCAGAGCTTTCCCAGCGTATAGGCCTACCACCTCCTTTATGTAGGGCACGTGGTACCCGTCTTGCAACTCAATCCCACCCCTACTCTGTGCAACTCTCCAACCCAAGAGTGAAACGTTACTCTCAAACTTTCTTCTACTCAACAGCTGAGCTCTGGAACTCTCTCCCAGAATCAGTCTTTCCCTCTTCCTATGACTTAAATTGCTTCAAAGTCAGTGTGTCCAGGCATTTTGGCTCGAACGTCCCTTGATTTTGGCCCTGTCACTCTTTCAACTATGGGGGAGGCACTCGCTATAGGCAGTTCTGCCTTGTGCCTCCCTCAATCACATAGAAAAAAAAAAAAAAAAAAAAAAAAAAAAAATCCTAATATACATTCAATATTTGGTTTTCAATAGGGATCGTACCCGGAGGAAATGATGTTCCTTATAGTCCAATAATAGCGGAACCATTGGTCCCCAGCTTATTCATTGAAAAATGAAGTAAATCCCTCGAAAAACTCCTAATATACTGTCAATATTTGGTTTATAATAGGGATAGTACCCGGAGGAAACGGTGTTTCTTATAGTTCGATAATAGCGGAACCATTGGCCCCCAGCTTATCTATTGTCAAATGAAGTAAATCCACCGAAAAACTTCATATAATACTTATATCTAGGAAGATACCAATCTATCTCTTGTGCTGTAACTTTCAGTAGAGTGAGGCTCTGAGCTATAGCCTATTGGCCACTTCCGCGCTCGATGTGACGAGCGTGAGAAAACTTCATAATATCGAGTCAATATTTGGGTTAAAAATAGGAATGGTATCCGGAAAATATCGGAACCATTGGCCCCCCGCTTATATGTTGAAAAATGAAGTAAACCCCTCGAAAAACTTCATAATATAATATTTATATATCTATATATCTATATAGGAAGAGATCATCTATCTCTTATATTATAAAATTCAGTAGTGATGCTCGAGCTAGGCATATTGGCTGCTTCCGTGATCGCGCGCTCGCGTGAGAATATCCCGATATAAGAATCCATAAGTAGAGTCCAGAGCATATCTGCTCAAATTAATGTTACCAGTGTGTAACTATGAAAGTGTAGAATGCTTTGATATATGAGCAAATAAGTAGTGATCACGTAAACTGCAGACTATGTACGTAATAAGTATCTGCCATAACTTATAAAAGAATGGATTCCAGGGGGATATATTCTATCGGCTATCATGAATACGATTAGAGTGCTATCTAATCGGGATAGTATCCTGAGGAAAACATTGTTCCTCATCTTTATCTAGGTCAAGCCTAACAAGTTTGGGGCGAGGACAGTTAGGGGAAGAAGTGCCTTTTAACTCTGTAGGTATAGACCTCTTTTTAGGGGTTTCTGTTGTAGAAGACACAGAGCGTCCAGTAAGAAATAAACATAGTCCCTACTGACCATGTCTGGGACTTTTTTTTTTTTTTTTTTTTTAGTTGAGGATATATAAACTTTCACTTCATCCCAAATGTTTAGTAATACATGAGTCGCCCCCGCTGCTGTTATGTGGCCACTCGGATTGTGGTAGTGTTACACGAAGAGTGCACAATTTGTAAATTTGTTTAGGAGCCCACTTAGTCAATGTACGATTCACACAAGACATCTGGCGTACATACCTCGTCAGTTGTGGCTCAGGTGAGGGGGCGGAGATTACTGAGGAGAGCTATAACCCACCTGTCAGAAAAATGCCAAGAATCAATGTTACATAATATAAGAGCAAAGGACCAAAGCATGTACCAGTTCCTTATGTATAAGGCTCATGTAATGTCGAGTAGCCTGCTGGCCCTATGAATGTTTTAAAGAATTTAGAGTAGGGTAGCATATTCGCTACATCGTATATAAGAATGGATTTAAGTGGGATAGTCTAGACTCTATAGGCTATCATTATAGGTTTGACTCCTGTAAGGAGATAAAGAAAACCTAATATTTAGTAGTGGCCCCGTAATCATTGACGAACATGCTTATTACATAAGGCATCCTCTTCAAACACTAATCCGCCGTAGTTTGAATCTACCGCGCAGAGCATTTAAAAAACTGAGGAGCCTTCATCATGAGCGCACGCGACCTCACTCATGGCTTCAGTCATTATGAATTGGGTTCTCACTACGAAAAAACTTCGTAAAATATAAAAACAAAAACAAAATAAGAATAACTATCCAATAAGCTTTCCATTATATCGTGGATGTACTTGTGTGGATCTTTGACCAGACGCTGATTCAGGCGTCATTCTTCCTTCACTGACATATCAAGTAAACCAAAATCCTTAATACATCAACGAATGGGAAGGGGATGGTCGGGAGGGCCCCAGTCGTCAATGATTACGGGGCCACTACTAAATATTAGGTTTTCTTTATCTCCTTACAGGAGTCAAACCTATAATTTATTAGTGGCCCCTCCATCATTTACGAACATGCCTGATTTCTAAGACTGGAGGGGGACATTCGTAATCATATCATAACTCTAGAAAAGCAGATAATCAAACAACCACATAGTATTCTTACTTTTGAAAAAATATATTTAACCATGGCGCAGCCCATATATTTATTAGTGGCCCCTCCATCATTGACGAACATGCCTATTACATAAGGCATCCTCTTCAAACACTAATCCGCCGTAGTTTGAATCTACCGCGCAGAGCATTTAAAAAACTGAGGAGCCTTCATCATGAGCGCACGCGACCTCACTCATGGCTTCAGTCATTATGAATTGGGTTCTCACTACGAAAAAACTTCGTAAAAAATAAAAAACAAAAAGAAAATAAGAATAACTATCCAATAAGCTTTCCATCATATCGTGGATGTACTTGTGTGGATTTCTGACCAGACGCTGAATCAGGCGTCATTCCTCCTTCTTTGCTCTGCGCTCAGCCTGCCCGGACGTACCTTTCAGGCTCCGCTGGTTCCGCATTCGTGGCGTCCCTAGTGAGTTTTTTCTCATTTGTTTACTCTGGGATGTATCGAGTAAGGTTAGGATAGGCGTAGCAGGAGTGTCCTGGGCTGGTTGCCCGCAGTGCAATGTATTTTGGGTCGTATGTATGGGGCATCTATTTCGGATGTACCGTCGTGGTCCTGTTGTGGACACGTGAACTTTTCACAGTTTGGTTTAGTTGGTGATGCAGGCGGCTTTCATTACGCGTTAATAATTGCTGCCTTTTATCCTTCTGATGAGGTAAGCTGTGTGTTTGCTGACGTTCCCAGCGTATTTTTCTTCACTTAGTGAAGTTTTTTTCTGGGTCCGTGTCAGGCTTCCCGGGGTGGGAAGTTATCGCTTCGGTGTGTGTTGGCGGTGGTTCCTGTTGTGATATTCCAGTGTGTGTTTATATTTCAACTATTTTCATGCCGTCTACCTAGGCCTAGCCAGCCGCTCGTAGCTTTGCCACATGTCTAGTGTTATTATTAATTTTTAAATATGCCCTACTGTGTCATGTGTATCCGGGTTTTAGTTGTGTATTGGCTAATTCCTCGGACTATATTTGTTCCTGGTTTAGTTGTGTATTGGCTAATTCCACGGATTTTGTTGTGACCTTGGTTAGTCGTGCGTGTCTCTCCTCGTGTCGTATTGTTCAGATGGTGTCTGTTCAGGGTGGGGTTTGCCTTCCGGCGGGTTTTTCTCGGTTTCACCGTGAAAAATCCTGACCGATGAGCAGTGTTAGGCCACACGTGGTTTTTAACACTGGCTGGTTCCCCGGCGAGGGGAGGTGTCTGTGGCTCTCCAGGACTGCGTATCTGTGGGTGCCTGGTTTCAGGCCTCCTTTATAATTCCCGGCGGGATGGCTGTACCCATCCTTACATATATATTTAGTTATATATAAAGAAACGACGTTCGTGAGAACACTCGTTTTTTATAGGTTTTTCTACCTGGTTTACGACAAACCACGGGGAAAACCTAGCTGTTTCTTACAGTTTCTTACAGTAGATCCTCTGGAAAAAGGCAAACTATGCCTGTGTATCCAGCTCAGTACCAGTGCTTGCACTGCTGCGGTCGTTCACGGTGTTGGCGGCGGCGGTAGCAGACGCAACATTTTTACTATTCTGTATTTTTGTTTTATAATCAAACTTCAAATCTTGTCTTCCCCATGCTTTATCAAGATTACTTTCAAACTCCCTTATTGATTCGGAATCGACTACATGTTGTTTAGGCGTTCCTCCCCGGCGATCTTTTACAAAGTAGTGGGGTCAGGAACTTGTGGGGTTAACTTTTAGACTTCTCACCCGGCGGGTGCACCTTAGCAGGGTGGGATAAAACGACTTAGGTCTCTTATAGTTAACCAATCCATGTGAGTGATACTCTGTGTATCGCTGCCTTTACTCTTACGGCATTTGAAGGATCAGTGAGGTTTAACCAAATCGATTTCCACACCCGGCGGGTGCCCCTAAGTAAAGGAACTAAGGAATTTATAAACAAATTCAATTTCGATTAACCTTAATTGGGTGATACTTTCAGTATCGCCGCCTTCTATTTTTACGACGATCGTTTGGGACAATTCGTTAAAAAATCAGATCTCGTATATTCCTGCCCTGGGCTATTCTACTAAAATATTTCAAGGGCCGGCGTCTTTATGAGGGGGGCTTTGTTACAAAATTGAATCTTGAGACAGTCACCACCTCCTACAGACTATTAGTGCCATACTGGACCATTATATCAGAGGGTATTCTTCATGTTCTTAGCTAAGAAGACTTGTTTAGCCTCTTTATACCCAGCCGCGTGGCGAGATGTGTTAGCTGTGTCTTTGCATCCCGTTACCCGGCGGGTTATTAACACTTGTATGCGAACACTTGGGTTAACCTTATGAGCATTAATTCCTGGAAATTTTTCTTTATTTTTCCAGAGCTGAGCTCCGGCGGACCAATACAGACCCGGCGGTAGTTCCTCACACCAGTCTCTGTCATGGCTAATGTGACCCCAGTTTTTGCCCTGTGCATTACCCCTACTTGCGCGGGTATCCCAATTTTTGCACATACCCTTTGCATAAGGTGTGTTAGATGTCTAGACCGTTCAAGGGGTCTCTGGGTTACACGTAATTGTTCTTTTTGCTCCCAATTAACCAATAAAGTCCTGTGTGACAATGACAAGACCGCGGCGGTAGCGTTGAGAGAGGTCAGACAACAAATGTCGGCCTACACTACCATTGTCGCACATAAGTCACTTCAATGTGACAACGTCCCACTTTGGGATAAGTTGCTGTCAGAGCACCCTCCCCCTAAACGTACCTCTAGAGTAAGGGGTTTTAAGCCGACAGAGACTAGCCAGGATTCTGTATCGTCTGTGGAGACGTTTAAACGCCCGAGAGAGCCTACTCCCCCGGCAGCCACCTCCTCGTCGCAGGCGAGATCGAGGTCAAGGTCACCCCTCAGACAACGGTCTTCAAGTCGGGCCTCTTCCCCGGCTAGTAAGAAGTGCAAGACTGAAGCTTCCCCCAGGGGCCATGGTGGTGATTCTTCCAAACCTAGGTCCAGTTCGCGGTCACACCGTAGCCACAAATCCTCCAAAAAGGATTCCCATAAGAAGTCCTCTCGACATTCTACTAAGTCTAGTGCATCTCATCGTACCTCTACACCTGACAATGTTTCTGTTACAGCCTCAGAGTATAGTGAAGCGCCTGTCCCTAAACAAGATTTACCTATTGATATTTTAACCCTAGAAATGGAGAGTTCAGGATATTCAATAATTGAGAATGTTTCAGACTCTCAAGAGAGCGTAGGCCAGAGCCTCGGTGTTTGGCGATTTGCTCAGCCAGGGTCTGACCATCCACGTCCGACTCATACGAGTCACACAGTAGCCGATGTCCACAGGGACGCGGCGACCCCATCCTCTATCCCTGATTTATCTTGGAAACAAGGTGCCCCTGCCTCGGCGGGGTCTTCTCAGGAGGATCGGGAGGAACAAGATGAAGTGTCATTAATTTCAGATAGGGAAGGACAAGGGTCAGGCTCAGGCCTGGACGCCGCCCATGATAATACTAATTCACCTGAAAGTTCTGCACCTAACCAGTTTGTTACAGCACAAGAAATTGATGGGTTACTTACTCATGCTCTATCAAAATTCTTTAATCAACAACGAGAAAACCCCACAATGGACTTGGGGGCTCCCTTGACAGGTTCTGCGGTACGGCCTCTGATAACGTCAATCGATTTATCTAAGATTCCTAACCCTCCTACTCTGTCACCGGCAGGGAGCTCTAAGCCAGCTACGGCGGCATTCACTACGTCAAATGTCAGGGTCATTACGGATGTTAATCCACCCCCTCTAGACAAAGCGCCTCTTAGAAAGGTAGCTATGCCCCTGCTTTATGGGCCAGACGAGTCATGGGTCCCTTTGAACCCCTCTAAGCCAGAGCTTGCCCAGCCTACCTTGTCAGGGGAACTCCCGGTACCACGTGAGTGGTTTATCCAGGGAAATAAGTCTAAGAAATTAAGGGCATTGGATGCCTTGGGTAATGTTTTGGACGTAAATATCAAGGCTATACCTAGTTATTATCATCAGGATTATTTTGTTTATGCATCTAAGCCTGCTTTACCCCCTGCCTCAGCTTCAAAACTTTTTTCAGACTGGTCTAAGCTGGATGGGTTTAATGATATTAAGGCTCTGTTGGCTATTACTCCTGAACTAGATTTACAGACCGTCACAGACGAGACAGCTAATCCAGTGTTGAAGGTGGGACAGTTAGGACCAGGACCTTGGGTGGATTGGGAGGTAGAGGCTCAAAACTTTGCAACCACTTTCACTTCTAAATCTTCCCACCAGATCCCTCAGGATACACATTCATGGTTCTCAATGCCGGTAGGTTCTGCCGGCGGAGTTCCGTCAGCTTTATTTTCCTTTTTAGCTGCCCCTAAGATTAATCTTTGTGAACTAAAGGAACCATTCATTACCCCTACCCCTTCTCACCTAGACAGAGAATTTAGGCTAAGGGGAAAAGCTTTCCGCCTGTTTTCACAGTACATAGTTTCTCAACAGGTGGCTAAGTCTTTACTCAGGTCTACTCAGGCAATCGCAGACGCGGATGCTCGAAGATCAGTTGAATTATCCCGGCGTCTGATTCTTCAGTCGTCAATTCAATCCTTAGGTGACATACGCACAGCCTTACTTGAGGCGGTGCGAGCACGACAGGATCTTAGGATGTCATTAGTTCGCAAGCTGCCTGATCGCATTGCTAACCAGGTGGTAATGTCCCCAGTACTTACACCTTCTTTAATGTCCCCTGATGTATGGCGAACAGTGTTTAACATGGCACAGGCCGTGAAGCACAGTCCCGCACAGGCTAAGAACATGTCAATATCATTTTAAATCATGTCAAAACTCTAGGCTTCAAGGTAAATCTGGTAAAGTCAAACCTTGTTCCCTCAAGAGTAATTCAGTGGATAGGGCTGGTCTGGGACACCGCCGCTCTCACTCTGAGTCAGAGTGTGGACAATCGCAACAGGTTTCGCAGGAAACTGTTCAGGTTTCTTCACAGTCTGACTACGACACGAAGAGTCTGGGAGTCTCTGGTCGGCTCTCTCAACTGGATTCAGCTAACTGTCAAGTTGGGCCGGTTGAAAGTAAAACGATTAATATTGGAGGGCAACAAATATTTCCCACTCTTACCGGCGGGAAAATTATGGCCCATACCAAAATTAATCCACACCTTACTAGCGGTCTGGGCGAAGAGGGAAACATTGCACTCAATCATGTCATGGACCTCTCCTCCTCCAACGGTATGGGTAGACACGGATGCGTCAGGCACCATAGGGTGGGGATTTCAGTCAAATCAGGGGCACCAGGGTCAGGGACTTTGGTCCCACTTAGAAATCTCTCACATAAATGTCAAAGAGTTACTAGTCCCATTGTATTTCCTTCAGGCTCACGGCCCGGCGTTACGGGGCAAGTCGGTGGCCTTCAGAATGGACAATCTGAATGCAGTTCACTGTATTCAGAAACAAGGGTCAACGAGGTCAAGGAAGTTGCTACTCGTGTCGGAAGAGATTTTTGTTCTAGCCAGCAGTCTAGATATTTATCTTCACGCATCTTATCTCCCAGGCGTAGCGAACGTCTGGGCAGACGCTCTGTCCCGGAGACAGAGCACGACAGTAGAATGGGAACTCAAGCAACCCATTTTCGACCTAATGATTGCGGAGCTCTCCCATCCACAAGTGGATCTTTTTGCGTCCGAGGAGACTCACAAGCTCCCTCTATACCTCACCCGCCGGACGATAACGCCGGCAGGGGGGCCAGACGCCCTAGTGACAGACTGGAACAGATGGAGCTCCATCTATCTGTTTCCGCCGCCAGATGCGTCACTAATGTGCCACGTAGTGAACAAACTACGAGTTTATCGAGGCTTAGTCTCGCTAATCGCGCCCCTGTGGCCAGCGCAGGTGTGGTGCCAGCAGTTAATAATGTGGTGCCCGGACCCGGTATCGCTCCCGGTCGGGTACTTCCACTTAGACACGATTGGCAACCTAGAGACCTCGCTGACTTTTGCATTATGGACATTCAGGAGGCCAAGTGGCTAGCACCATACGGTAGGGATGTGACCAATAAATTGCTCAATCAATATACTCAGTCTACTAAGCGACAATATCAATCTCATTGGAAAGCTTTTACTTCTTGGATTGTTAGAACGGAACAAACTGTACCCTCAGTGGCATTGGTTTTTAATTACTTGAACTATCTGTTTGAGCAGAAACGTTTATCTGTGGTTACTTTGAAGAATCACTTAACTGCGATTAGAGTGCCCTTTTTCGACCTTACAGGTCTATCCATACCGGTGGCGGAGGAAACAGGATTTATGAGAGCGTGTTTTAAACTCCGCCCACCTCCCCGTCAGCTCATGCCTACTTGGTCTCTGGACAAAGCTTTGTCTTTACTTCATTCTCGTCTGTATCAAAATACTGCAGACTTTGCTTTAATCTTAAAGAAGGCAGTTTTCCTTTTGGCTTTGGCCACCGGAAACAGAGTGTCTGAGCTGGCGGCGATGAGCAACACACCTAATTGTCTTAGGTTTGGTAGACTTAATGATTCAATTTCCATTGCACCCTCCCCGGCGTTTGTAGCCAAGAATGAGCATAGTGCACACGTGTTTTCTGAATTCACGGTGCCGGCGTTAAAAAGGGGAAAGGTGCATCATAATTTATGTCCAGTGCAAGCTCTAACCAAATATTTAAGAATAGCTCCTCATAACCCCCAAGGTGCTTTATGGGTAGCGAGTACGGGTAAACGCTTACTTAAACGGCGATTAGCCTCTCTTCTAGTAGAAGTCATTAAAGAGAGTAATCCCGGCGTTGTGGGTAGGGCCCACGATTTACGCAAGTGGGCGGCCTCTTTACGTTTCCTGAAAAACTTTTCAGTTGAAGATATTGCGTCCACACAGTTGTGGGCGTCTAATCATACGTTTCTCTCTAGATACTTGTCAGTTGCTCTAGACAAACCTTCCTTACCATGTATAGCTTTAAGGCAGAGGGTCTAGGTGGCCCTGCAGTCACTTATGTTTATTTTCAAGGAAAGGGGGGGGGGGTGCAGTCAGTTGACATAGGACACCCTAGACCCCGCCGGAGTATGAGAACTGTGATACAATTTAAGGTTGAAATGTGATATGAAAATTTCTCTGAGAGAATTTGTGCTAGTACAAAGTTTAGTACAAAACAACGGTGTTGTTATAGTAGTTTTAGCTGCGAAAGCAATGTAACATTAGTTCAATGGAGTTCATTAGCAATTGATCTCCACATGTATTTTGGGGTTTATGATGTGCACATATAAACTTATAACTTATTATTTGTCACCACTCGTTGAGTGGGGTGCCTTTTGTAACTACAGATCTGTGTTCAGAATCTTCAGGGTTACCTATTTTTGTCAGGCAGGCTTCTTTGAAGCACGCACCTGCCTGAACCCCCTTTTTCTTGTATATTTCCGGCCTACGCCGTATTAAATACATTTTTCAAAAAGTAAGAATACTATGTGGTTGTTTTTATTATCTGCTTTTCTAGAGTTATGATATGATTACGAATGTCCCCCTCCAGTCTTAGATATCAGGCATGTTCGTCAATGATGGAGGGGCCACTAATAAATTATAGGTTTGACTCCTGTAAGGAGATAAAGAAAACCTAATATTTAGTAGTGGCCCCGTAATCATTGACGACTGGGGCCCTCCCGACCGTCCCCTTCCCATTCGTTGATGTATTAAGGATTTTGGTTTACTTGATATGTCAGTGAAGGAGGAATGACGCCTGATTCAGCGTCTGGTCAGAAATCCACACAAGTACATCCACGATATGATGGAAAGCTTATTGGATAGTTATTCTTATTTTCTTTTTGTTTTTATTTTTTACGAAGTTTTTTCGTAGTGAGAACCCAATTCATAATGACTGAAGCCATGAGTGAGGTCGCGTGCGCTCATGATGAAGGCTCCTCAGTTTTTTAAATGCTCTGCGCGGTAGATTCAAACTACGGCGGATTAGTGTTTGAAGAGGATGCCTTATGTAATAGGCATGTTCGTCAATGATTACGGGGCCACTACTAAATATTAGGTTTTCTTTATCTCCTTACAGGAGTCAAACCTATAATATATACAAAAGGGGTTCAAGCAGGTGCATGCTTCAAAGAAGCCTGCTTGACAAAAAGGGTAACTCTGGAGATTTCTGTGAACAGATCTGTAGTTACAAAGGCACCCCACTCAACGAGTGGTGACAAAAATAACAAGTTATAAGTTTACATGTGTACATAATAAACCCCATAATATTCGTGGAAATATTTTGCAAAAGATCTCCACTGTTTAATACTAAATTGCTTTCACAGCTAAAACTACTATAACAACCCTGTTGTTTGTACTAACATTGTACTAGCACAATTTCTCGCCCTGAATAGAACAGAGAAATTTTCATATCACATTATCCATAATTTGTATCACAGCTCTTACATTCCGGTGGGTTCTAGGGTGTCCTATGTTACACTGACTGCACCCCCCCCCCCCCTTTTTCCTTGAAAGTAAACAAAAGTGACTGAAGGGCCACCTAGACCCTCTGCCTTAAAGCTATACATGGTAAGCAAGGTTTGTCTAGAGCAACTGACAAGTATCTAGTCAAAAACGTATGATTAGACGCCCACAACTGTGTGGACGAAATATCTTCTACTGAAAAGTTCTTCAGGAAACGTAAAGAGGCTGCCCATTTGCGTAAATCGTGGGCCCTAACCACAACGCCGGGATTACTCTCTTTAATGACTTCGACCAGAAGAGAAGCTAATCTCCGTTTCAGTAAGCGTTTACCCGTACTCGCTACCCACAAAGCACCTTGGGGGTTTAGAGGAGCTACTCTCAAATATTTGGTTAGAGCTTGCACTGGACATAGATTATGGTGCACCTTTCCCCTCTTTAACGCCGGCACAGTGAACTCAGAAAACACGTGTGCACTGTGCTCATTCTTGGCTACAAATCCCGGGGAAGGTGCAATGTGAATACATTCATTAAGTCTACCAAACCTAAGGCAATTAGGTGTGTTGCTCATCGCCGCCAGCTCAGACACTCTGTTCCCGGTGGCCAAAGCCAAAAGGAATACAGCCTTTTTTAAGAGTAATGCAAAATCTGCAGTATTTTGGTACAGACGAGAGTGAAGTAAAGACAAAGCCTTGTCCAGAGACCAAGTAGGCATGAGCTGACGGGGAGGTGGGCGGAGTTTAAAACATGCTCTCATAAAACCTGTTTCCTCCGCTACCGGTATGGAGAGACCTGTAAGGTCGAAAAAGGGCACTCTAATCGCAGTTAAGTGATTTTTTAACGTTACCACAGATAAACGTTTCTGCTCAAACAGATAATTCAAATAATAAAAAACTAATGCCACTGAGGGCACAGTCTGTTCTGTTCTAATGATCCAAGAAGTAAAGGCTTGACAATGTGATTGATACTGTCGTTGATTGACTGAGTATATTGATTGATTAATTTATTGGTCACATCTCTACCATATGGTGCTAGCCACTTGGCCTCTTGAATGTCCATAATGCAAAAGTCTGCGAGGTCGCTAGGTTGCCAATCGTGTCTAAGTGGAAATACTCGACCGGGAGCGACACCGGGTGCGAGCACCACGTCTTCAATTGCTGGTACCATAACTGCGCTGGCCACAGGGGCGCGATTAGCGAGACTAAGCCTCGATAATCTCGTAGTTTGTTCACTACGTGGCACATTAGTGACGCGTCTGGCGGCGGAAACAGATAGATGGAGCTCCATCTGTTCCAGTCTGTCACTAGGGCGTCTGGCCCCCCTGCCGGCGTTTTCGTCCGGCGGGTGAGGTATAGAGGAAGTTTGTGAGTCTCCTCGGACGCAAACAGATCCACTTGTGGATGGTAGAGCTCTGCAATCATTAGGTTGAAAATGGGTTGCTTGAGCTCCCATTCTACTGTCGTGCTCTGTCTCCGGGACAGAGCGTCTGCCCAGACGTTTGCTACGCCTGGGAGATAAGATGCGTGAAGATAAATGTCTAGCCTGTTGGCTAGAGTAAAAATCTCTTCCGACACGTTTAGCAACTTCCGTGATCTTGTTGACCCATGTTTCTGAATACAGTGAACTGCATTCAGATTGTCCATTCTGAAGGCCACCGACTTGCCCCGTAAAGTAGAGCCGTGAGCCTGAAGGAAATACAAGGCGACTAGTAATTCTTTGACATTGATGTGGGAGATTTCTAAGTGGGACCAAAGCCCCTGACCCTGGTTTGACTGAAATCCCCAACCTATTGTGCCTGACGCATCCGTGTCTATCCATACCGTTGGCGGAGGAGAGGTCCATGACATTACTGAGTGCAACATTTCCCTCTTCGCCCAGACCGCTAGTAAGGTGTGGATTAATTTTGGGATGGGCCATAATTTTCCCGCCGGTAAGAGTGGGAAATATTTGTTGCCCTCCAATATTAAACGTTTTACTTTCAACCGGCCCAACATTACAGTTAGTTGAATCCAGTTGAGAGAGCCGACCAGAGACTCCCAGATCCTCCGTGTCGTAGTCAGACTGTGAAGAAACATGAACAGTTTCCTGCGAAACCTGTTTCGATTGTCCACACTCTGACTCAGAGTGAGAGCAGCTGTGTCCCAAACCAGCCCTATCCACTGAACTACTCGTGAGGGAACAAGGTTTGACTTTACCAGATTTACCTTGAACCCTAGAGTTTTGACATGATTTAAAATTATGTTGACATGTTTGATGCATAATTGCTCTGTCTCTGCCACCACCAGCCAGTCGTCTAGGTACCACAACACTCTGATTCCTTGCTTTAACAACGGCATCAGGGCTTGCCGGACTAATTTTGTGAATAATCGAGGTGCCAGGTTCAAACCGAATGGCATCCTCTGAAAAACAAAATTTTGATGCCTGATCCGTAAGGCCAGAAACCTTTGAAATCTTTTGTTGACCGATACGTGCCAATAAGCGTCTGTCAGGTCTAGGGAACACATCCAACCTCCCGGCGGAAGTGTTAGCCTGATTTGGTGTACTGTTATTATTCGGAATGACTCGTTGTGAATGTGAAGGTTCAGATAAGACAGGTCTACGACCGGTCTCATCTGAACACTGTCCCTTTTGGGAACCAAAAATAGCTTGGACGTGAATACTGGGTAATTTGGGGGGACCGGGATGATGACATTCTTGGCAATCATTTCCTGGACCAGTGACTCCACCTCTAAAGAAACTAAATTCGCCGTTGTCGGCTGACGTAAGCGAGGTCGCCGGAGCCACTGCCAAGTGATGCCTTTGCGTGCCACCATCCGTGCCCAAGTGTTTAACGGCCATGCTTGGTGACACGTTCGGAACGACCCCGTTAGCAGACAAGGGTTCGCCGGCTGTACTACCCTCGGATCCACCGGCCTTAAGACTGGCACCGGGAGTGAGAGAGACTTTAGTTTTTTGGTGGTGGTGGAGTTGGTGGTGGTGGACGCTTCGCCGGCTGGCTGGCGTTGGCAGAAGACGGGCCCTGACCTGGCTTATTATAGCCGCGTCCTCTCTGACCTGAAAACCTACCCTGTCTATGCCTGTACTGACCTTGAGGGGAGGAGGACTTAGGTGGAAGAAAGGGCTTAGATCCCCCCGGCTGAGCCTTAGCGACTGGCCTGGGTTTGGAGAAGTTAAAGGCAGGTTTCTTAGAAGGGGTGGGACTGTGTTTAAAGGCCTGAGCCTTATTAAAAACCGTTCACCACACTTCAGGGGACATTAAAGAGGGAGTGAGCACTGGTGACATGACCACCTGATTCGCAATGCGATCAGGCAGTTTTCGGACTAAGGACATTCTGAGATCTTGTCTCGCTCGTACCGCCTCAAGCAAGGCGGTGCGTATGTCACCCAATGATTGGATTGACGACTGAAGAAGCAGTCGCCGGGACAATTCAACAGATCGTCTGGCATCCGCGTCTGCGATTGCCTGAGTGGACCGGAGCAATGACTTTGCTACCTGTTGTGACACTATGTATTGAGAGAACAGGCGAAAAGCTTTCCCCCGTAGCCTAAATTCTCGGTCTAGGTGAGTTGGGGTAGGGGTAGTGAAAGGGTCTTTTAGGTCACAAAGATTAATTTTAGGGGCAGCTAAGAAAGCAAACAAAGCTGAAGGGACTCCGCCGGCAGAACACACTGGCATGGAGAACCATGAATGAGTATCTTGAGGGATCTGGTGGGAAGTTTTGGAAGTAAATGTGGTCGCAAAGTTTTGAGCCTCTGTCTCCCATTCCACCCAAGGTCCTGGACCCAACTGCCCCACCTTCAAGACTGGATTAGCTGCTGCGTCTGTGACGGTTTGCAAATCGAGTTCTGGAGTGAGAGCTGACAGTGTCCTAATGTCATTAAACCCATCATGCTTAGACCAGTCAGAAAACAATTTTGAAGCTGAGGCAGAGGGTAAAGCAGGCTTAGCAGTATAAACAAAATAGTCCTGGTGATAATAACTAGGTATAGCCTTGATATTGACATCTAGTACATTCCCCAAAGTATCCAAGGCCCTTAATTTCTTAGATTGATTGCCCTGGATGACCCACTCACGCGGCACTGGGAGTTCCCCTGACAAGGTAGGTTGGGCGAGCTCTGGTTTAGTGGGGGTCAAAAGGACCCATGACTCGTCTGGTCCGTAAAGCAAGGGCATAGCTACCTTTCTGAGAGGCGCTCTGTCTAAAGGGGACGGATTGACATCCGTTATAACCCTTACATTCGAAGTGGTCAATGCCGCCGTAGCAGGCCTAGTAACCACCGATGGTGACATAGAGGGAGGGTGAGGGATCTGAGTCAATGCAATAGAAGTCATCAGAGGCCGTACCGTAGAGCTTGTCGTGGGAGCTCCCAAGTCCACTGTGGGAGTTTCCTGCTGTAGGCCAAAATTTTTAGATAAAGCATTAACTAGTAGCCCATCAATTTCCTGTGCAGTGACAAATTGATTTGATGATGTACTCACTGGTGAATCATTAAGATCTTGTGCGGCGTCTAAGCCTGAACCTGAGTCTTGCCCTTCCATATCCGATATAATTGAAACCTCGTCTTTATTATCCTGTTCCTCCTGAGAAGATCCCGCCGAAGCTGGGGTACCATCTTGTTGCCAAGATAAGTCAGGAATAGAGGATGGGATCGCCGCGTCCCGGTGGACGTCAGCCACTGTGTGAATAGTTTGAGCCGGAAGTGGGTGGTCAGGCCCCGGGCGAGAATATCGCCAACCACCTAGGCCGTGGCCTACACTCCCTTGGGAGTCCGAAACACTCTCAACCACTGAGCTCCCTGAACTCTCCAAATCCAGGGTTAAAATGTTAATGGGTAAATCATCTTTAGGTACAGGCACTACACTGGACCCTTGAGACCGAACACAAACTCTGTCTGGGGTAGAGGTATGACGAGAAGTACTAGAAACTGGCGAATGACGAGAAGTACTAGAAACTGGCGAATGCCGGGAGGCCTTTCTATCATGGGAATCCTTTGTCGAAGATTTATGGCTGCGGTGTGACCGTGAACTACTCTTTGATTTGGAGGATTTATCGCCGTGACCACTGGTGAAACTTTCCGTCTTACTCTTCTTACTCGATGGTGAAGAGGCAAGACTGGGTAGCTGGTGTCTGAGAGGTGACCTAGACCGAGATCTCACCCGAGACGAGGAGGCTGCCGCCGGGGGTGTAGGCTCACGTTGACGTTTCGAAGTAGCAGGGGCAGGAGATGACACAGAACCCTGTTCAGTCTCCGCCGGCTTACGACTAGTTACTCGAGAGGAACGTTTAGGGGGAGGGTGCTCAAGAAGAAGCCTATCCCAAAGAGGGACATTATCACATTGAAGTGACTTATGAGCCACAATCGTAGTATAAGCTGTCATTTGTTGCCTAACTTCTCGTAAGGCGACCGCTGCGGTCTTATCATTATCTTGGAGGACTTTGACACTTAGTTGGGAGCAAAAGGAACAGTTGCGCATCACCCACAGACCCCTTGAACGGTCTAGACATTTAACACACTTGATACAAAGAGTGTGCGCAAAAAGAGGGATACCGGCACAGGTTGGAGTAATGCATAAAGCAAAAACTGGGGCAAAGGTAGCCATGACAGAGACTGGTGGGAAAACTACTGCAGGTTCTGTATTGGTCCGCCGGAGCCCAGCCCTGGAAAAAATAAAATTTCCAGGAATTAATGCTCATAAGGTTAACCCAACATGTTCGCACACAAGTGTTAATAACCCGCCGGATAACGAGACGTAATGTCACAATGATCACGGCTCGTTACGCGGCGGGGTTCTATAAAGATTTCCGAATATCTAGACATGTCTTAAGAAAGTTAAGAATACCTTCTGACAGAAATAAAAGATCAGTATGGCGTTTATAAACATAGTCTTTCTGGTGGTGACTGTTTCAAGATTCAATTTTGGAAAACAACCCCCCACAAAGACGCCGGCCCCTGAATTATCCAGCAGATTAACACAGGGCAGGCTGATACGAGATCTGACTTCTAACGTATTGTCACATAGATCGCCGTATGTTGAAGGCGGCGATACATAAACGTATCTCTCAATTAATTGGTTAACTAACTTGAATTGTAAATTCCGTATTTCCTCCTCCCAGGAGCACCCGCCGGGTGTGAAAAACTTATGAAAAGAGATGTTAACCCTAATTGAGCCTTCGATCGCCGTATGTGTGAGGGCGGCGATACATACAGTATCACTAAAATGGACCGGTTAACTAAACTGAATTACCAATTCGTTCATCCCACCCTACCAAGGTGCAGGTGAGATCTGATGTTTTAAACGTTAACCCCATAAGTTCCTATCCCCACTTCTTTGTAAAAGATCGCCGGGGAGGAAAGCCCACAACAACAGCTAGGGTTTTTCCTTTGGTTTGTAAAACCGGGTAGAAAAACTTCATAACATATGTCCGCATGAACAATGTTAGATGGGTACAGCCATTCCGCCGGGAATCATAGGGAGCCTGAAACAGGCACCACCACAGAGACGCAGTCCTGGAGAGCCACAGACACCTACTCGCCGGGGACACAAGCCTGTTTTTGAAACCACGCGTGGCCAAACACGGCTCTCGGCCGGGGTTTTCATGGTGTAACCGAGAAAAACCCGCCGGAAAGTAACCCACCCCGTTCAGAAACCATCTGAATGCACATAGGACCCGATAGATAGCCAAAGCACAACTAACCTAGGGTCCACAAATATAATCCGTGGAATTAGCCAATACACAACTAATCCAGGAAACATACATAGTCCGTGGAATTAGCCAATACACAACTAAACCAGGATACACATGACACAGTAGGACATATTTATAAAATAAATCAATAACACTTGTACATGTGGCAAAGCTACGAGCGGCTGGCTAGGCCTAGGCAGACGGCACAAAAAAATTTGAAATATAAACAAAAGCACTGGAAATATCACAACAGGAACCACCGCCAACACACCACTGTAGCAAATACTTCCGACAAAGGGAAGACTGACTCGGGACCCAGAAAAAACTTCACTAAGTGAAGAAAAATACGCTGGGAACGTCAGCAAAGCAACGCTACCTCATCAGAAAGATAAAAGGCAGCAAAAATAACGCGTAATGAAAGCCGCCTGCATCACAAGCTAACTCAACTGTGAAAAAGTTCACATGTCCACAACAGGACCACGAGGGTACATCCGAAATAGATGCCCCAAAAACACGACCCAAAATACACTGCACTGCGGGCAACCAGCCCAGGACACTCCTGCTACGCATATCCTAACCTTACTCGATACATCCCGGAGTAAACAAATGAGAAAAAACTCACTAGGGACGCAGCAAATGCGGAACCAGCGGAGCGTGGGGAGACACGTCCGGGCAGGCTGAGCGCAGAGCAGAGAAGGAAGAATGACGCCTGAATCAGCGTCTGGTCAAAGATCCACACAAGTACATCCACGATATGATGGAAAGCTTATTGGATAGTTATTCTTATTTTCTTTTTGTTTTTATATTTTACAAAGTTTTTTCGTAGTGAGAACCCAATTCATAATGACTGAAGCCATGAGTGAGGTCGCATGCGCTCATGATGAAGGCTCCTCAGTTTTTTAAATGCTCTGCGCGGTAGATTCAAACTACGGCGGATTAGTGTTTGAAGAGGATGCCTTATGTAATAGGCATGTTCGTCAATGATGGAGGGGCCACTAATAAATAAATGCCACTGGAGTACTCTCCTCCCTTCTTTTTCCATTCATTGTTCTACATTGAGAACTCGGAGGGAAACGTTGGTCTTTAATTTAACTGGAACCTTTTGGTACATCGGATGTTTGTGTCTGAAGGAAAACATTGTCTCCCCCCCCCCCCCAGAGTTCCCGGAGTACTTGGAGGAAACTCGCGTTCCTTAATTTAACCTGAACCTCATGGTTCCTTGGTTTTCAGTATTACCCGGAGTACTTGGAGGAAGCTATCATTCCTTATTTTAATCTGAACCTCTTGGTTCCTGGGTTGTCAGTGTTTACCCGGAGTACCCGGAGTACTTGGAGGAAGCTCTTGTTCCTTAATTTTAACCTGAACCTCTTGGTTCCTGGGTTTTCAGTATGTACCCGGAGTACCCGGAGAACTTGGAGGAAGCTCTTGTTCCTTAATTTTAACCTGAACCTCTTGGTTCCTGGGTTTTCAGTATGTACCCGGAGTACCCGGAGTACTTGGAGGAAGCTCGTGTTCCTTAATTTAACCTGAACCTCTTGGTTCCTTGGTTTGCAGTATTGCTCGGAGTACCCTGAGTAACCCTAGTACCCGGAGTACTTGGAGGAAACCTTGTTCCTAAATTTAACCTGAACTTCTTGGTTCCCTGGTTTTCAGTAGTACCCGGAGTACCCGGAGTATTCGGAGGAAGCTCTCGTTCCTTAATTTAACCAGAACTTTTGGTTCCTTGGTTTTTGTATTACTCGGAGTACCCGGAGGAAGCACTCGTTCCTTTATGTTAACCTGAACCTTTTGGTTCCTTGGTTTTGTTGGTGTTTCATGCACCTAGAGGAAAACTTTGTTTCTCCATTTAACCGGAACTTCTTTGTGCATCGTTGTTTTTTTTTTTTTTTTTTTTCTTCCCTCGGTTTCCTTGAAACCATTTAGTACCCGGAGGTCTAAAACTCTAAAACCCGGAGAGAACGGAGGAACACAGGAGCCCCGCCGACTCCGGGACTCGAAGCATGCAATTGTATAGGGTTAGTTGGTGCTCTTGCACTGGAGGAAACTTTGTTGCTCAATTTGTTTACATGCAAACTCTTTCTATTTTAAGAAATGAACACATAATTGTGTTTGTGCTCTTGCACTGGAGGAAACTTTGTTGCTCCATTTGGTTTCATGCAAACTCTTTCTATTTTAAGAAATTAACATATAATTGTGTTGGTTGTTGGAGAACTGAGGGACACAGGAGCCCCGCCGACTCCGGGACTCGAAGCATGCAAATTGTATAGGTTTAGTTGGTGCTCTTGCACTTGGTCATGCAAACTCTTAGGAATCATTGGTATCGAAGCACTTCATAACATATTACTCATATAGGAAGAGAACAATTGGTCCCTCATGTAAAATTCAGTAGAGGGAAGTCGAGTTAGCTAGGCCTATTGGCCGCCCTCGTGGACACTTGCCCGAGGTGGCGAACAAAGCATGGCCTTATAAATAAGTACTGGTACAAGAATGGGACATATAAGGGAATCAATAAGTCTAGCTAAGATCCTATCAGCTCGAAGTAATGCAAGAAGCATGCAAACTATAAAATGAAGCGACTTATAAAAGTGAAGCGACTTTGAAAAATTTAATACTAGTAGAATTTCAGGAAATAATGTAGGCTACTTTACGACAAAGAAAACTTTGAATTAATAATATCCTTAGAGTTCAACGTGTATCCTGAGGGCACACGAATAAGATGAATAATAGCCTACGATAAGCAAATAATTAAATACAAGCATTGTATAGGATATAGCCTAATATAACAATAATCACTTACTACGACGAATAACAAATATTAAGAATGGCGAAGCAGTATCCATATACTTTCGGTGTGGACAGGCGTGGACGGTGGCCCTCTGAAACATACAGGGCGATTACTCAATTCATGTTTGGACCTAACTCAAATAATATATAACAAGGACTCACTAGGAGTGAGAAAGCCAGGCAAACGCTGAGACGCCCAGAGCAAGGGGGCACACGTCCGACTCGCCTGGATCACAACCGTAAAGAGGCAGATAAACACGCTAGAAAGTCTGGCATCACGTGCAAGGGAAGCATGACGACAGCACAGCTGGAGGGCTGAGGCACCGGGAGGTTTGAAATGATAGATTCTTCTTTAAAATTTTATTTCTAGTGGTATTCATTTTCAATGACGAGCCCTTGGTAAGATTTAATGGGTATTAACCAAGGATTGTTTTTATGCTATATACGCAACGGTTGTGATAAGAACTCTGGGGAATCCCGAACGGGTCCCGGAATCTTAGCCTATATATAGTATAGTCTCTTCGTCATTGACGAAGGAACCAATACTAAATATGCTCTTCACTGCATTCAGCAACTTGCCATCTACTCCGTATATTCTAAGTACTTTCCACAAACCTTCTCTATCCACTCTGTCATAGGCCTTCTCCAAGTCCATAAAGGCAACATACACCTTTTACTTCTTCTCCAGATATTTCTCCACAACACAATTCCGGGTAAAAATCTGATCTACACATCCTCTTCCCTTCCTAAAACCTCCCTGCTCGTCGCCTATCCATTTCTCCGTTCTCACTCTCAGGTTTTCACACCTTAACCTTAATAATAATAGCACAGAGCCTACGAGACCTTCTGTCGTAAAGCTACACAGGTACGTCTTGGCTTGTCCAGAGCGACCGACAGGTATCGTGTTAGGAAAGTATGGTTTGATGCCCACAATTGTGTGTTGGCAATGTCGTCTATAGAGAAATTTTGTAAAAATCTAAAGAGACGGCCCACTTCCTGATGTCGTGGGCCCTGCCCACTACGCCGGGATTACTTTCTTTAACCCTCTGTTCCCGGAAGGGCTCTTGAACGCCCATAAAAAAGCATACCAGAGCTGCCCGGAAGGGCTCTTTAACGCCCAGTGGTTGAAAGCCTGTGAGCTTGGTGTGCGAGGCGTCGGTCCGACGCATGTAAACAACAGCCGGCTGGACCGACGCCCCGCATCTCCGGCCACAAGAAGGAGAGCGTCGCTTGTTTGTGTGTGCCTGTATGTTGTTGTTAAGTATCGAAAAGTAGTGTAAAGTGGCTGTTGTTGCCATAAAGTTATCTCCAATGAAATCATCATCACAACTGAACCATTTGACTTAGAGAGCTCTACTTAACGCCATTCTACAGGTAAATAACACAGCTACGCTTGGAGATGCGCGGGAATGCGGAAGCAGTCAGAATAACAAAGATACGGTAGCCTAGCCTAGACGTTTTTCGGCCAAAACACCCGGGTTTCGGGGAATATTTATGTAATGCGTAGCCGGGGCTGGAGGGTTAATAACATCTACTAACAGAGAAGCCAATTTTCTCCAGTAACACGATTGCCTGCCTGGTTCACCCACAGAAAACCTGGTTGTCGAGGGTGAGCTGCCCTCATAAACTTAACTAAGGCCTCCACTGGACATAAAATATGATGAGTGTGTCCGCCCTTTAATACCGGAACAGAAAATTCTGAGAATACATGATCAGAGTGCTCATTCTTAGCCATAAAAGTGGGGGGCGGAGCGATCTAGACCTTGTCGTGCAGTCTCCCAAACCTAAGGCAATTAGGTTCGTTGCTCATCGCCGCCAGCTCAGAGACCCTATTTCCTGTCGCTAGAGCCATCAGGAACACAGCCTTTTTAAGTAATGAATCAAAATCCGGCGCGTTATTATATTTGCGCAATTGAAGCAAAGATAAGGCCTTATCAAGCGACCAGGTGGGCATGAGCTGACGTGGTGGTGGGCGGAGCCTGAAACACGCCCTCATAAACCCTTTCTCCTCCGCCTGCGGTATCAAGAGACTAGTGAGATCAAAGAAGGGGGTTCTGATAGCAGATAAGTGATTTTTTAACGTAACAACGGACAAACGCTTCTGCTCAAATAAATAATCTAAGTACTGTATTTGAAGACCAGGGCACCTGAGGCATCGGTTTGCCCTGACTCCACAATCCAGTTCGTAAAAGCTTTCCAATGTGATTGATATTGCCTCCTGGTAGATAAAGTATATTGGTTCATAAGTTTACTAGTGACACTTTCCCCATACTGAGCTAGCCATATGGAATTGTAAATGTCCAGAAGGCAAAATTGAGCGAGGTCTGAAGGTTGCCAATCATTTCTAAGTGAAATGCGGAGACCGGGAGTGACACCGGGTCCTTGCACCATTCGTTCAACTGGTGGTACCATACCTGAGCCGGCCATAACGGCGCGATCATCGAGACTAAGCCCCGGTAACCTCTTAGTTTGTGAATTATCCTGCACATTAGAGCAGAATCTGGTGAGGGAAATAGATAGATTGAGTTCCACTTGTTCCAGTCCACCAATAACGCATCTGGTCCCCCCGCCGGAGTTATCCCTTGGCGGGTCAGGAAGAGAGGTAGCTTGCGAGTCTCCTCGGATGCGAACAGATCCACTTGTGGACGGTAAGGCTTGGCAATCATCTTGTCGAAGACGGTTTGTTTGAGAGCCCATTCTACTAAAGTGCTCCGTCGCTGGGACAGCGCATCCGCCCAGACGTTCGACACGCCTGGGAGGTATGAAGCATGCAGATGAATGCTCAGCGATTCGGCTAGAGCAAAAATCTGTTCTGACACTACTAGCAACTCTCGAGACCTCACTGAACCTTGTTTCTGAATGCAATGGACCGCAATTAAGTTGTCCATCCGAAACGCTATTGATTTCCCTTGCAATGACGAGCCGTGGGCTTGGAGAAAATATAGAGGAACTAGAAGCTCTTGTTTGTTGATGTGCCATAACTCGTTCTGGGCCCAAGTACCCTGCCCTTGATGGCCTAGACTGGACTGATTCCCCCACCCTAGTGTTCCAGAAGCGTCTGTGTCTATCCATACTGAAGGAGGAAGAGAAACCCATGTTGTCACAGAGTACAGTGTTTCGGTCTTCGCCCAGACCGACGGTAAGTTGTGAATTAATCGAGGGATCGGCCATAGTTTTCCCGCCGGCAGTAGTGGGAAAATTTGTTGCCTTCCATCATTAATCTCTTTACTTTCAACCAGCCCAACTTCACAGATAATTGGATCCAGTTGAGTGAGCCGACCAGGGACTCCCACGTCTTCCTTGTCGTATTCAGACTGTGGAGAAAACGAAACAGTTTCCTGCGAAATCTGTGGCGATTCTCCACACTCTGAGTAAGAGTCAGATTGGCGGTATCCCAGACCAGCCCTATCCACTGAATTTCCCATGTAGGAACAAGAAGAGACTTTGCCAAGTTCACCTTGAACCCTAGGGTTTGTACATGATTGATTACTTGTTGGACATGATTGTGACATAACTCTCTTGACTCCGCCACCACTAGCCAGTCGTCTAGATACCACAACACCATTATGCCCTGGTCCAATAATGGTTGTTGTTGTTGTTGTCGTTCCCCAAGCTGCCTGGCCGAACAGCCCCAAGGCCCCGAGTAAGGCCAAGGCCATAAACGAGCGTCCCCACAGAACCCTCCCTGCTGACCACAATAAAGCCTGGGTGACCGAAGCCACTCCATGGCGGGGAGCTGAGAGGGCGTAAATGCCCGATGGCGATGGGCTGGTCTATCAGAGTGAGACCTGAGCGATCTCTGCCATACCCATAGCTTACTCTGACTGTTCCTTTTATTATATATTTTCTAAATCTCAAGTGACGGCGTCTCTTCCGTGGATTGACCTCCCAATCTACCAAGATTGGAAGCTAAAGCGTCACATTATTCCTTTGCCCCTCAACTTTCTCTTCATAATTGCTGAGGGGCACAGGGCCCTGGGTGGGGCTTTGGTTTCCAATAATGGTAGAAGTGCTTGCCGGACTAATTTTGTGAAGATTCTCGGTGCCAGGTTCAACCCGAAAGGCAGTCTCTGAAAGACATAAGTCTCTTGCCTGACCCTCATGGCGAGGAACTTTTGGAACCGTTTGTTGATAGGGACATGCCAATAGGCGTCTTTGAGGTCTAAGGAGCACATCCAACCCAACGGCGGAAGTACCAGCCTGATTTGTTTTACTCTAAGCATTCTGAAGGATGGATTTATGATGTAAGTGTTCAGATGCGAGAGATCCACTACTGGTCGCATCTGCACACTGTCCCTCTTTGGCACTAAGAAAAGTCTGGAGGTGAACACTGGGCAAGTTGGTTCTACTAGGGCAATGACCTTCTTTGAGATCATTTCTTGGACCAGGGCCTCCACCCCCGGTGAAACATGGGTGTGTTCGAGCGCCCGACGCAGTCGAGGTCGCCGGATCCACCGCCAGGTGATACCTTTGGTTACTATAGTTCTGGCCAAAGGTTCGCTTGGGCCAGGCTCTGTGGCATACTTGGAACGACCCCATCTGCAGACTGGGTCCGTTTGGTGGAGCAACTCTCGAATCCGACACGCCTAAGCACGGCCCCGGGAGACAGAGAGTTTGGTTGTCTAGTTTTTTGGAGGGGGTGGTGGGTTGGTATCAGATGGTTGGATAGTTTTGGCCGACGCCTGTCCCTGATTTGGTTTGGGGTGTGACTTACCTCTATAACCTGAGTATTTACCTTATTGTTGTTGTTGCTGTTCCTCAGGCTGTCTGGCCGAGCAACCCCAAGGTCCCGAGCAAGGCCAAGGCCATAACCGAGCACCCCCACAGAACCCTCCCTGCTTCCCACTAATAATTCCCAGGTGACCGAAGCCACTCAAAGGCGGGGAGCTGAGGAGGGTGCGGAAACGCCCAGGAAACAAAAGCCCCACCCATGGCCCTGTGCCCCTCAGCAATTATGAAGGGAAAGTTGAGGGGCAAAGGAAAAATGTGATGCTTTGGCTCCCAATCTGCCAGGGTTGGCAGTAGGGAGGTCAATCCACGGAAAAGACGCCGTCACTTGAGATCTAGAAAATATATAAGTAAAAGGAACAGTCAGAGTAAGCTATGGGTATGGCAGAGAACGCTCAACTCTCATTCTGATAGACCAGCCCATCACCAGTATTTACCTTGTTTGGGCTTGTGCTGACTACCTCCCTGCTGTGGAGGAGGCCTGGGATCCCGAAAGGACTGTTTAGCATGAGGGGGTTGTGACTTACCGCCACTTTTGGGCTTATTGGAAGGTTTCTCAAACTGTTCCCTCTTAGCCTGGGAGGTAGTCGGCTTCCACCCATCTACCAGATTGAAAACTACACTCCACGTTTCTGAACTGAGGAGGGAGGCAGTTAAGACTGGGGAAAGAGTCACCCGGCGACCAATATCTTCTGGGAACTTCTTCACTAAAAACACTCTGAGGTCCTGGCGGGACCTCACCGCTTCCATGATAGCTAACCTAATGTCACCCAGGGATTGTATTGAATTCTGTAATAAAATCCTACGTGACAGGTCTGTGGCTTTTCTCAGATTTTGGTCTGCAATGGCCGAAATAGTCCTAGCTAGGGATATTGTAACCTGGCGAGTGACAAGGTATTGGGAGAACAATCTGAAGGCTTTGCTTCTTAACTTAAAGTCCCTATCCAGATGGGCTGGGGGTGGGGTACAAAAAGGGTCATCCAATTGGTGAAGAGCCAGTTTGGGGGCCGCCAAGAAAGAAAATATGGCTGGCGGCATCCCCTCTGCCTTATGAACAGGTAATGAGAACCACGCATGCAACTCCTGAGGGATCTGATGGGAGGTTTTAGATGTAATGGTAGAAGCAAATACCTGCGCCTCCATTTCCAAGTCTACCCAAGGACCCAAACCTACCTGCCCCATCTGCAGGACTGGTGTATGTGACTGATCAAGTACCGGAACTATAGCCAGTTCCGGCGTGAGTGCATTCAAAGCTTTAATGTCATTAACGCAATCTGCTTTGGACCAGTCTGCAAAGAGTCGTGCAGTTGAGGCCGGCGGTACTGCCGGGGCAGCTGAGAACACAAAGAAATCAGCATTATATGTACTAGGTATGGCCCTAATAGAAACATCCAGTAATCTCCCTACCTCATCCTTGGCTCTGAGTTTTCTATTCTTGTTGATTTCAATAGTCCACTCACTAGGAACCGGTAGATCCCCTGAAATAGTGGGTTGTGCTAGGAAAGGTTTCAAAGGTAGTGTCTGAATCCAAGAGCAATCCGGCCCGTAGAGGAGAGGCATAAGGCGTTTCCTCTGTGGTGCCTTATCTAAGGGGGGAGGAGTGATGTCAGAAATTACTCGCACATTAGTGGTAGTCATAGTAGCCGGCACTGTGGTGCCAGCCGCCGTGGATGTTGTCGGGGGTAAAACCAAAGCAGGTAAAGAGGACTTAGGGGTGGGAAAACCTGAAGGCTCTAACGGTCTTATTGTGGAGCTACTTGGGGGAGCTACCGGTTGACTAGAGTGAGGATCAGGAGAAGAGACATGGTACTGCTGCATTACCCTATGCATTATATCACTTATCTCCTCCGTGATCACGCACTTACTATGGGAACCCCTGGAAGATTGGGAACTAGCTTCTGATCCGTCAACCATTAAACTTTGAGCCGAGGGTACATTAACTTCCTCTGGCTCTTTATTAAACTCAAGCACTTCCGGTTCCTCATTAACCTCAAGCACTTCCGGTTCCTGCTCTGCGTCCGGAGGTTGTTCCTCCGGCGGCCAAACCAAATCCGGGAGTGATGAGGGTAAAACTTCACTGTTAAGACTCTCCCTATCTGTTCCCTGGCTAACTCTCCAGCACCCCCGTTCGCTCGCCGCGGGTGGCTGGGAGTCCTGAATCACCTGAGAGCTGTCAAAAGAATTTGAGAACCTGATGGTAAACCTCTATAATGATCTGCTAATAACCTACTTGGTCCAGCCATAGGGGCTTTGCGTGGTACCTGAGTCAACTTTGGAATAGCAAAAATTAAGTCCTGTGGTACACTTAAAGGTGGGGGCTCATGGGTTGAGGTAAACATGGAAAAATAATCGCCAACCTGCATATAATTATCTAGTAAAATGCAATGTCACTGAAATTATTATTAACAATGGTATAAAGGATTTTGCGGATCGTCTATACCGGGCCTGTGATGTCATAGTGACGTCACACCAGTATCCTTAGCCTAGACTGGATAGTGGACTTACACTCTTGTGACATCACAGGCCCGGTATAGACGATCCACAAAATCCTTTATACCATTGCTAATAATTAAATGAACATAACCTATACCGTACATTGACACCACCTCCGACCTCCGAGCTGTCAACACCTCGCAGCTGCTCTCCGATAATGAGTTACCTTGTGTGAAGTTGATAGGAGTGTCTAAGTGTTGTCCCGGAAATTTATATGTGCATTTCAATAAGTAATTAGGTGTTTTATGAGCAATTCAGATGTAATTGGATATTCCAAGTAATTGAAAATATGGATTAAGTAAAACAGTTCCTGGAGTGAGATGGGATAGTGGGGGCGATTGTTGTTTTTAGGCTGGCAGACGACCACCTCGCGATGGCGGGAAGGCGTGAAAGCCTAGCTGGGGATGAGGAAGAATATGAATTTGAAGGCTTTATCACCGAGGACAAGGATGATCAGTTGGCAAGTATGAAAAAACAATTGATGGGTCTTGTGAGATGGAGGGGAGTGATGGAAAATTGGAGGAAGGAGTTAGGGGCTAAAGTAGAAGTTTTGTCCGATATGTGTGGCGTTACTAGCGGGGTGGATAGGCCTAGGCCAGTAAGTGACAGCCTAGAGGCAGTGATGGCCAGAGTAGACGAGTTAGCGGCGGAAAATGTGGCACTCAAGGCTCAGCTTAAGGAATATGAGGGCCACCTGAGTGAGGAAGTAAAAGGAATTAGTGAGGTAAAAAATGAGTGGACAAGGGTAGAGAGTGCCACGATGGTAGCCCTTGAAGAAATTGTGAAGGAGCAGAAGGAAGAGAGAGAAAAGGAAAAGAAAGAGTTTGAAAAAAATGTAGTGCAAGTTTTAAAGAAGAAAGAGAAGGTAGTGAGAGAGACAATAGATAGAGGTAAGTGTGTAGTAATCTTTGGAGATGTGGAAGAGCACCTGGCAGATATGAAGGTAAGAAAGGAAAGGGATGTTGTGAAAGTCAAGGGGATACTGGATTACTTAGACGAGGGTTATGGATGGGTAAAAGAACTGGAGGAGGTGAGAAGGTTAGGAATATATAAGAAGGGCGAGATGAGACCACTAAGAGTGGAACTAAAGTTTAGATCAACAGCAGAAGCAGTAGCCAATGTGAGCTGGAAATTAAATTTGACAGAGCTGAATCATATAAGGGTAAAAAAGGACCTAAGTGTAGAAGAACGGGAACAGTTAAGGGAACTCCAAGCTAAGGCTGATGAAGAGAATGGAAAGTTGTCTGAAGAGCAAAAGAAGATTTTTTTTTGGAAAATAAGGGAAGGGCAAGTAAGGAAGTGGTACATCAGGAGCCACCAAGAACCGAAAGTAAGAGGAGTGATAGGGAAAGAGACAGAGAGACAAGTACGAAGTCAAAGCAAGGAGACGGAGCGAGAGATAATGCAGGGAGCAGGGGGCCGGAGAGAGAGCCAGGATGTGGTGGAGAGGGTGGAACAGAGGGAGAGAGAGGGGGGAGGAGAATAGAATTAGCGGGGGAGGTGGAACTGGGTCAGGGAAGGGATGGAGGAGGAGGTGAACCTGGTAGGAGGCAGAGAGGGAAGAGAAACAAGGAGCTGGATTCAAATATACTGTGCTACTACACTAATATAGATGGAATAAACAGTAAAAAGGTAGAGTTAGATAATATATTAAGAAAAGATCAACCACAGATAGTCTGTCAGAGACAAAGCTGAACCAGGACTTTGACAGCAACATAGTGTTTAGTGAAGGATATAATATATGGAGAAATGATAGAAAGGGTAAAAGGGGAGGTGGAGTGGCAGTATTAGTTAAGAACCCTATGACAGCAAAGCACATGGAGTTAAATAATGACAAGGCAGAAATAATGGCAGTTGAACTCAATGATATAGAAGGAAAAAAGCTAGACATAGCAGTAGCTTACATGCCACCAAAGACCAGAGCATGGAGGGAGTTGGAGTTTGAGGAGATGGTAGAGGATATGATTCAGTCGTTGAGAAGATTGCTTTTAAGGAAGAATCGACTGATCTTGGTAGATTTCAACTGTAGTGAGGTTGATTGGGAATCGGGAGATGCAGGGCCAAATCAGAGATCTTGGGGAAGTCGGCTAGTGGAGTTGGTTACGGAAGATGTACTTGCACAACATGTGAAGGAAAATACAAGAATGAGGGTTAATAACGAACCTTCTAAAGTCGATCTGATTTTTACAAAAGATCCTCACGAAATTAGTGATATAAACTATCTATGTCCTGTAGGTAAAAGTGATCACCTATTACTAAAATGGAAGTTGACCTCGAGTAATGCCAATAGATTAGACAATAGCTACATAAATGACAGATTAAATTATAGTAAAGCTGATTATGTATCCTTGAAAAGATATTTAGAGGGAGTAGATTGGGATCTTATTTTGAAGGAACGGGACGTACAAGGTAAATATAGTAGATTCCTCGAAATTTATAGAGTAGGAACCAATCTGTTTGTCCCAAGATATAAAACTGGAAATTTTACTAAGCAGAAAGATTGGTTTAATTTGAAATGCAAAAGAGCTTTGGGTAGGCGTGATGCAGCTTGGGCTAGATTAAGAAGAAGGAACACTGAGAGTAATCGGAATAAATATAAACAGGAACAACTTGAGATGGTTCGGCCATATGGAACGTATGGAAAGCGAGAGAGAATGACTAAGAGGGTGTACGAGAGCGAGGTGGAGGGACAGAGGGGGAGAGGTAGACCGAATATGAGGTGGAAGGATGGAGTGAGGAACTACATGAACGAAGGCGGTGCTGGTTGGGGGGAGGGGCGTCGACTGACTGGGGACAGAGGTGCATGGGGGCGGTTCGTTCGTGGCCACCCCTTCGGGGCTCACGGCGTAATAGAGATAGATAGGAGAGGAATAGATATGTTAACATAATTAGGCAAGTTAAAATGAACTATGAGAAGAACATAGTAAATAAATGTGAAAGTGACCCTAGATTATTTTATAAATATATAAACAGTAAGTTGAAGGTAAAGAAACAAATTACTAAATTAAGAGTTGATGCTAGGACGTATGAAAATGTATCGGACATGTTTTTTTTTGTTTTTTTTTTTTTTTTCTATGTGATTGAGGGAGGCAAAAGGCATAACTGCCTATAGCGAGTGCCTCCCCCATAGTTGAAAGAGTGACAGGGCCAAAATCAAGGGACGTTCGAGCCAAAATGCCTGGACACACGGAGTTTGAAGCAATTTAAGTCATAGGAAGAGGGAAAGACTGATTCTGGGAGAGAGTTCCAGAGCTCAGCTGTTGAGTAGAAGAAAGTTTGAGAGTAACGTTTCACTCTTGGTGGAGAGTTGCACAGAGTAGGGGTGGGATTGAGTTGCAAGACGGGTACCACGTGCCCTACGTAAAGGAGGTGGTATGCACTGGGATAGCTCTGAGGAACACTGATTATTATAGTAGCGATAGAATAGCGAGAGAGATGCAACATTGCGGCGGAGAGAGAGAGATTGCAGAGAGTTGGTGAGTGGACGGGAGTTAATGATACGAAAGGCCTTCCTTTCAACTTTGTCTAGGAGAGCGGTGTGAGAGGAACCTCCCCACACATGTGAACAATACTCAATACAAGGGCGCACTATGCCCCTGTACAGAGCAAGAAGCTGAGCAGGGGAAAAGAACCCCCTAAGGCGGTTGAGCACACCCAGCTTCTGGGAGGCTGCCTTAGCAAGACTGGTAATATGGTCCTTCCAAATGAGAGCAGAAGAAAAAGAGACACCAAGAATATTGAGAGAAGATGAAGGGTTGATTTTTGTATTGTTGAAGAATAAGGGATAGTCCGCTGGGAGATCCTGACGGGTAGATAGATGGAGAAATTGGGTTTTGGAAGCATTAAAGTTAACAAGGTTTTCTCTGCCCCAATTGGAAATAGTATTTAGATCAGAATTTAAGAGTTCTATGGCTTCATTACGTTTGTCGTTGAGGGATTGCTGGCTGGGGCGTTCTGAAAAACCAATGGAGTAGTGTAAGGTTGAGTCGTCTGCGTATGAATGGATGGGAATTAAGGTACAGTTAAGGAGATCATTTATAAAAATTAGAAAGAGAATAGGAGATAGGACAGAGCCCTGAGGAACACCGGAGTTTATAGGGTGAGGAAGTGAACAATGGCCGTCCACAACCGCGGCTATGGAACGGCCGGAAAGGAAATTAGAGACAAAGGCACAGATGGAGGGATAGAAACCGAAGGAGGGTAGTTTAGAAATTAAAGATTTATGCCAGACTCTATCGAAGGCTTTCGATATGTCTAGTGCAATAGAAAAAGTCTCACCGAAGTCCCGGAAGGAGGATGACCAAGAGTTAGTAAGATATGAAAGAAGATCACCAGTAGAGCGACCCTTAAGGAAGCCATACTGGCGATCTGAGAGCAGATTATGAGAAGAGAAATGCTTAAGAAATTTGGAAGCAAGAATAGTTTCAAAAACTTTAGAAAGACAAGAGATAAGAGCAATTGGACGATAGTTGGAGGGTTGAGAGCGGTCACCCTTCTTTGGGACAGGTTGAATGTGAGCAAACTTCCAGCATGAAGGGAAGACGTTAGAGGATAGACAGAGACGAAAGAGTTTGCCTAGGCAGGGAGTCAGCACGGAAGCACAGTTTTTGAGAACAACAGGAGGAACACCGTCCGGACCGTACGCCTTATTAGTGTTAAGCCCAGAGAGGGTAGAAAGTACATCTTTAGAAGAGATTAGGATATTAGGCAAAGTAAGAGAGAGGAGGGCGGAGAGGGAGGAATAGCACCGGAATCATCCAAGGTGGAGTTTCTAGCAAAAGTTTGAGCGAAGAGTTTAGCTTTGTCAGAGGAAGAAGTGATGGTTGTGCCATCAGAGTGGGAAAGGGGAGGGAAAGACGAGGAAGAGAAATTGTTGGAGAGGTTTTTGGCTAGATGCCAGAAAGCTTGGGAAGAGCTAGAGTTGGATAGTTCAGTGCATTTATTATTGATGAAAGAGTGTTTGGCAAGTCGAAGAACAGATTTGGCTTGATTCCGGGCAGAAACATATGAAGAATGAGAGTCTTGAGTTTTAAGGCGTCGGTACCGTTTGAATGCTTCCTCCTTATTGCGGACAGCAGTAGAACAGGCGTGAGTAAACCAAGATTTTTTAGCATTAGTCTGAGAGAAAGAGAATGGAATGTATGCTTCCATGCCCGATAGGATTACCTCGGTAATGCGTTCAGCACTCTCCGAGGGTCCTCGCCATGGAAGCAGAAATCATTCCATGGGAAATCAAAGAAGTACTGCCGAAGAGCCTCCCAGTCGGCAGCGCCAAAGTGCCACAAGCGCCGCCGGCTAGGAGGATCGGGTGGCTGTACTGGAGAGATAGGACAGGTGACAGAGATAAGTTTATGGTCGGAGGAGCCCAGAGGAGAGAAAAGATCGACAGTATAAGAAGAAGGGTTAGAAGTTAGAAACAAGTCAAGAATGTTGGGCCGATCTCCGATGCGATCCGGGATACGGGTGGGTTGCTGAACTAACTGCTCTAGGTCATTTAGGATAGAAAAGACGTAGGCTTGTTCACCAGGTGGATCAGTAGTGTGAGAGGAGAGCCAATGGCGGTGGTGAACGTTGAAATCTCCTAAGATGGAGATTTCTGAGAAAGGAGAAATGGATAGAATGTGTTCCACTGTAGAGTTTAGATAGTCAAAGAATTTCGGAAAGTTGGTAGAGTTAGGGGAAAGATAGACAGCACAGAAATATTTAGTAAGAGAATGACAGGAAAGTTTGAGCCATAAAGTTGAGAATTCAGAGGAGTCGAAATCGGGAACACGAGAGCAAGTGAGTTTGTTGTGCACATATGCACAACATCCGCCTTTGGCTTTGAAACTAGGATAGAGAAAGTAGGAGGATACAGAGAAGGGTTGCTGGAAGTTGCTACAGACACCTGAGTTTCGGTGAGGAAGAGAAGATCGGGTTTGTAGGAGGAGAGATGGTGCTCAACAGAGTGAAAGTTAGAGGAAAGTCCGCGAATGTTGCAGAAATTAATAGAAAGAGTAACAGGCCGAGGTCCAGGTAATTGTGTGGGGTCGTCAGGGGATGGTCGGTCGGGTGAGGGGGCATTTATGGTCCCCCCCCCTGGGGACTCCGAGGCTGGGCTACAATTCATCATTTTTTTTTTTTTAATTTTGGTGTGGAGGAATGAAGTGTGGTGTGCATGTTTAGTGTAGTGAAGTGGATAGGAGGAGGAGGTGTTTGTGAGAGCTAGCTGGATTGCTCTCAGTGTAAATGAGGCACAAAGAAAATCAGTAAGAGAGGCCAAGCAAATGAAACAGGAGTTCCAGCGACTCTTTATCACATGCCTATAACCTCACCTGGGTCTAGCCCTGATCGATTGGTGCCTACAATCTCCCCACATCATGTGTGAGGTAATGAATAACAAATTGGGGTCAGTTTTTACTAGAGAGGAAGGTTTTGACGAACCACAGGCGGGAGTACTGGAGAGTGGTCTTAGTAAGATTGAAATAACTAGAGATGAGCTGTTATCTGCGATGAGAGGACTTGAAGTAAGGAAAGCTATGGGACCGGATGAAGTGTCTGCCTGGGTTTTAAAGGAGTGTGCAGAGCAATTAGTGGAGCCAGTGAGGGACATAATTCAAGCTTCCTTAGATAAAGGACAGGTTCCTGTTGAATGGAAAAGAGCTAATATCATTCCGATATACAAGAATGGAAACCCTGAGGACCCTCTAAACTATAGACCAGTTTCACTTACTAGTATTGTATGCAAGATTTGTGAAAAGTTAATTAGGAAGAGATGGATGAAAATGTTGGAGAGAAAGAAGATAATAACCCCAAAGCAATTTGGATTCAGAGAAGGGACATCTTGTGTTACCAGTTTGCTATGTTATTACAGTAGGGTGATAGATGTACTCCAAGAGAGAGGCGGATGGGTGGACTGCGTCTACTTAGACCTTTCCAAAGCATTCGATAAGGTACCACATAAGAGATTGTTATCTAAGCTTGAGACGCTAGGATGTGTCAGGGGGAGTTTGCTGAAATGGATGGAGAGCTATTTAACAGATAGGAAAATGAGGACCAACATTAGAGGAACTTACTCATCGTGGCGGAAAGTTGAGAGTGGTGTGCCGCAGGGATCTGTGTTGGCACCTCTCATGTTCCTTATGTACGTGAATGACCTGCCGATAGGCATAAACTCTTACATGTCAATGTTTGCAGATGACGTAAAAATTATGAGACAAATAACAAATAAAAGTAGTTGTGAGGAGCTGCAAGGGGATTTAGATAAAATATACGAATGGAGCACCAAGTGGAAAATGAAATTTAATATAAGTAAATGCCATGTGTTAAATATGGGAAGAAGTGTGAATAGACCAAATTGGGAGTACAGGATGGGAGATAATATAATTAGCAAGGCCGAAAAAGAAAAAGATTTAGGGTTGATTATACAAGATAATTTGTTGCCAGAGAAACATATTAACAAGCTCTTTAGCGGAATGTATGCAATGGCCGGGAATATGAAAGTTGCTCTGAACTACTTGGATGAGACCATGGTAGCGAAAATTATGAAGAGTATGATTAGACCAAGATTGGAGTATGCAGCAGTGGTGTGGTCCCCGCATCTAAAGAAGCATGTTCACAAGTTAGAAAGAATCCAGAGAGCAGTCACTAGATTGGTTCCAAGTCTCAGAGAACTGCCATATGAAGGGAGGCTAGACAAATTAAATCTACCGAGTCTAAAAGAGAGGAGAGAGAGGGGAGACATGATAATGATGTACAAATGTACCCGGGGGCTGGAGAGGCTGGATAGGGAGGATATATTAATTATGGATACAGGAATAACTAGAGGCCACAGCTACAAAGTAAAAAGACCTACCTGCAAGAACGATATCAGGAAGTTTAGCTTCCCCTATAGATGTATTGACAAATGGAATGGGCTGGAGGAGGAGGTGGTAGGGGCAAGGAACATCCATATTTTCAAGAAAAAATTGGATAAAAAGTAGACTGAGAGACGGGACAACACGAGCTTAGCTCAACTCCTGTAAACTACAATTAGGTAAATACAATTAGGTAAATACACCAAATATTCCCAATTTCAATTCTCGCGCCAAAAGCCTCAATTCTCGCATCAAAATCCCAGCTGAAACCCGAAAAAATAGCAAAAATAACGAAAAACTCGACATAAAACTAGAAAACAAACAAAAACAATAATTTTGTTTTAACATAACAAAAGAATCTGCCAGGCGCTTGCCGTTTAGAGACGAAATCCGAGTGAATCCGAGATCCGATCGTCAAATGCACAAGATGCCGCCATCTTTGTATGACGTCATCACTAAGCAGACGCTTGCAGTTTAGCTAGTAGATTATAGGTTTGACTCCTGTAAGGAGATTAGGAAAACCTAATATTTAGTAGTGGCCCCGTAATCATTGACGAACATGCCTATTACATAAGGCATCCTCTTCAAACACTAATCCGCCGTAGTTTGAATCTACCGCGCAGAGCATTTAAAAACTGAGGAGCCTTCATCATGAGCGCACGCGACCTCACTCATGGCTTCAGTCATTATGAATTGGGTTCTCACTACGAAAAAACTTCGTAAAAAATAAAAACAAAAAGAAAATAAGAATAACTATCCAATAAGCTTTCCATCATATCGTGGATGTACTTGTGTGGATTTCTGACCAGACGCTGATCCAGGCGTCATTCCTCCTTCACTGACATATCAAGTAAACCAAAATCCTTAATACATCAACGAATGGGAAGGGGACGGTCGGGAGGGCCCCAGTCGTCAATGATTACGGGGCCACTACTAAATATTAGGTTTTCCTAATCTCCTTACAGGAGTCAAACCTATAATTTATTAGTGGCCCCTCCATCATTGACGAACATGCCTGATATCTAAGACTGGAGGGGGACATTCGTAATCATATCATAACTCTAGAAAAGCAGATAATAAAAACAACCACATAGTATTCTTACTTTTGAAAAATGTATTTAATACGGCGTAGGCCGGAAATATACAAGAAAAAGGGGGTTCAGGCAGGTGCGTGCTTCAAAGAAGCCTGCCTGACAAAAATAGGTAACCCTGAAGATTCTGAACACAGATCTGTAGTTACAAAAGGCACCCCACTCAACGAGTGGTGACAAATAATAAGTTATAAGTTTATATGTGCACATCATAAACCCCAAAATACATGTGGAGATCAATTGCTAATGAACTCCATTGAACTAATGTTACATTGCTTTCGCAGCTAAAACTACTATAACAACACTGTTGTTTTGTACTAAACTTTGTACTAGCACAAATTCTCTCAGAGAAATTTTCATATCACATTTCCACCTTAAATTGTATCACAGTTCTCATACTCCGGCGGGGTCTAGGGTGTCCTATGTCAACTGACTGCACCCCCCCCCCCCCCTTTCCTTGAAAATAAACATAAGTGACTGCAGGGCCACCTAGACCCTCTGCCTTAAAGCTATACATGGTAAGGAAGGTTTGTCTAGAGCAACTGACAAGTATCTAGAGAGAAACGTATGATTAGACGCCCACAACTGTGTGGACGCAATATCTTCAACTGAAAAGTTTTTCAGGAAACGTAAAGAGGCCGCCCACTTGCGTAAATCGTGGGCCCTACCCACAACGCCGGGATTACTCTCTTTAATGACTTCTACCAGAAGAGAGGCTAATCGCCGTTTAAGTAAGCGTTTACCCGTACTCGCTACCCATAAAGCACCTTGGGGGTTATGAGGAGCTATTCTTAAATATTTGGTTAGAGCTTGCACTGGACATAAATTATGATGCACCTTTCCCCTTTTTAACGCCGGCACCGTGAATTCAGAAAAACACGTGTGCACTATGCTCATTCTTGGCTACAAACGCCGGGGAGGGTGCAATGGAAATGGAATCATTAAGTCTACCAAACCTAAGACAATTAGGTGTGTTGCTCATCGCCGCCAGCTCAGACACTCTGTTTCCGGTGGCCAAAGCCAAAAGGAAAACTGCCTTCTTTAAGATTAAAGCAAAGTCTGCAGTATTTTGATACAGACGAGAATGAAGTAAAGACAAAGCTTTGTCCAGAGACCAAGTAGGCATGAGCTGACGGGGAGGTGGGCGGAGTTTAAAACACGCTCTCATAAATCCTGTTTCCTCCGCCACCGGTATGGATAGACCTGTAAGGTCGAAAAAAGGGCACTCTAATCGCAGTTAAGTGATTCTTCAGAGTAACCACAGATAAACGTTTCTGCTCAAACAGATATTTCAAGTAATTAAAAACCAATGCCACTGAGGGTACAGTTTGTTCCGTTCTAACAATCCAAGAAGTAAAAGCTTTCCAATGAGATTGATATTGTCGCTTAGTAGACTGAGTATATTGATTGAGCAATTTATTGGTCACATCCCTACCGTATGGTGCTAGCCACTTGGCCTCCTGAATGTCCATAATGCAAAAGTCAGCGAGGTCTCTAGGTTGCCAATCGTGTCTAAGTGGAAGTACCTGACCGGGAGCGATACCGGGTCCGGGCACCACATTATTAACTGCTGGCACCACACCTGCGCCGGCCACAGGGGCGCGATTAGCGAGACTAAGCCTCGATAAACTCGTAGTTTGTTCACTACGTGGCACATTAGTGACGCATCTGGCGGTGGAAACAGATAGATGGAGCTCCATCTGTTCCAGTCTGTCACTAGGGCGTCTGGCCCCCCTGCCGGCGTTATCGTCCGGCGGGTGAGGTATAGAGGGAGCTTGTGAGTCTCCTCGGACGCAAAAAGATCCACTTGTGGATGGGAGAGCTCCGCAATCATTAGGTCGAAAATGGGTTGCTTGAGCTCCCATTCTACTGTCGTGCTCTGTCTCCGGGACAGAGCGTCTGCCCAGACGTTCGCTACGCCTGGGAGATAAGATGCGTGAAGATAAATATCTAGACTGGTGGCTAGGACAAAAATCTCTTCCGACACGAGTAGCAACTTCCTTGACCTCGTTGACCCTTGTTTCTGAATACAGTGAACTGCATTCAGATTGTCCATTCTGAAGGCCACTGACTTGCCCCGTAACGCCGAGCCGTGAGCCTGAAGGAAATACAATGGGACTAGTAACTCTTTGACATTTATGTGAGCGATTTCTAAGTGGGACCAAAGTCCCTGACCCTGGTGCCCCTGATTTGACTGAAATCCCCACCCTATGGTGCCTGACGCATCCGTGTCTACCCATACCGTTGGAGGAGGAGAGGTCCATGACATGATTGAGTGCAATGTTTCCCTCTTCGCCCAGACCGCTAGTAAGGTGTGGATTAATTTTGGTATGGGCCATAATTTTCCCGCCGGTAAGAGTGGGAAATATTTGTTGCCCTCCAATATTAATCGTTTTACTTTCAACCGGCCCAACTTGACAGTTAGCTGAATCCAGTTGAGAGAGCCGACCAGAGACTCCCAGACTCTTCGTGTCGTAGTCAGACTGTGAAGAAACCTGAACAGTTTCCTGCGAAACCTGTTGCGATTGTCCACACTCTGACTCAGAGTGAGAGCGGCGGTGTCCCAGACCAGCCCTATCCACTGAATTACTCTTGAGGGAACAAGGTTTGACTTTACCAGATTTACCTTGAAGCCTAGAGTTTTGACATGATTTAAAATGATATTGACATGTTTTATGCATAATTGTTGTGTCTCTGCCACCACCAGCCAGTCGTCTAGATACCACAACACTCTGATTCCCTGTTTTAACAATGGCATCAGGGCTTGCCTGACTAATTTTGTGAATAATCGAGGTGCTAGGTTCAAACCGAACGGCATCCTTTGAAAAACAAAATTTTGGTGCCTGATCCTCAAGGCCAGAAACCTTTGAAATCTTTTGTTGACCGACACGTGCCAATAGGCGTCTGTCAGGTCTAGGGAACACATCCAGCCACCCGGCGGAAGTGTTAGCCTGATTTGATGAACTGTTAACATTCTGAAGACTCGTTGTAAATGTGAAGATTCAGATACGACAGGTCTACGACCGGCCTCATCTGAACACTGTCCCGTTTGGGAACCAAAAACAGTTTTGACGTGAATACAGGGTAATCTGGGGGTACCGGGATGATGACATTCTTGGCAATCATCTCCTGGACCAGCAGCTCCACCTCTAATGAAACACAATTTGCCGTTGTCGGCTGACGTAAGCGAGGTGGCCGGAGCCACTGCCAAGTGATGCCTTTGCGTGCCACCATCCGTGCCCATGTTTTTAACGGCCATGCTTGGTGACACGTTCGGAACGACCCAGTTAGCAGACAAGGGTTCGCCGGCTGTACTTCCCTCGGTTCCTCCGGCTCTAAGGTAGGCACTGGGAGTGAGAAAGACTTTAGTTTTTTGATGGTGGTTTTGGTGGTGTTGGCCGCTTCGCCGGCTGGCTGGTGTGGGCCGAAGACTGGCCCTGACCCGGCTTATACTGGCCGCGTCCCCTCTGTCCTGAAAAACCCTCTCTGTCTATGCCTGAACTGACCCAGGGGGGATTGGGAGGACTTAGGCGGAAGAAACGGCTTAGAACCCCCTGGCTGAGCTTTAGTAGGAGGCTTAGGTTTGGGGAAGTTAAATGCGGGTTTCTTAGCCTGTGCGGGACTGTGCTTCACGGCCTGTGCCATGTTAAACACTGTTCGCCATACATCAGGGGACATTAAAGAAGGTGTAAGTACTGGGGACATAACCACCTGGTTAGCAATGCGATCAGGCAGCTTGCGAACTAATGACATTCTAAGATCCTGTCGTGCTCGCACCGCCTCAAGTAAGGCTGTGCGTATGTCACCTAAGGATTGAATTGACGACTGAAGAATCAGACGCCGGGATAATTCAACTGATCTTCGAGCATCCGCGTCTGCGATTGCCTGAGTAGACCTGAGTAAAGACTTAGCCACCTGTTGAGAAACTATGTACTGTGAAAACAGGCGGAAGGCTTTTCCCCTAAGCCTAAATTCTCTGTCTAGGTGAGAAGGGGTAGGGGTAATGAATGGTTCCTTTAGTTCACAAAGATTAATCTTAGGGGCAGCTAAAAAGGAAAATAAAGCTGACGGAACTCCGCCGGCAGAACCTACCGGCATTGAGAACCATGAATGTGTATCCTGAGGGATCTGGTGGGAAGATTTAGAAGTGAAAGTGGTTGCAAAGTTCTGAGCCTCTACCTCCCAATCCACCCAAGGTCCTGGTCCTAACTGTCCCACCTTCAACACTGGATTAGCTGTCTCGTCTGTGACGGTCTGTAAATCTAGTTCAGGAGTAATAGCCAACAGAGCCTTAATATCATTAAACCCATCCAGCTTAGACCAGTCTGAAAAAAGTTTTGAAGCTGAGGCAGGGGGTAAAGCAGGCTTAGATGCATAAACAAAATAATCCTGATAATAATAACTAGGTATAGCCTTGATATTTACATCCAAAACATTACCCAAGGCATCCAATGCCCTTAATTTCTTAGACTTATTTCCCTGGATAAACCACTCACTTGGTACCGGGAGTTCCCCTGACAAGGTAGGCTGGGCAAGCTCTGGCTTAGAGGGGTTCAAAGGGACCCATGACTCGTCTGGCCCATAAAGCAGGGGCATAGCTACCTTTCTAAGAGGCGCTTTGTCTAGAGGGGGTGGATTAACATCCGTAATGACCCTGACATTTGACGTAGTGAATGCCGCCGTAGCTGGCTTAGAGCTCCCTGCCGGTGACAAAGTAGGAGGGTTAGGAATCTTAGATAAATCGATTGACGTTATCAGAGGCCGTACCGCAGAACCTGTCAAGGGAGCCCCCAAGTCCATTGTGGGGTTTTCTCGTTGTTGATTAAAGAATTTTGATAGAGCATGAGTAAGTAACCCATCAATTTCTTGTGCTGTAACAAACTGGTTAGGTGCAGAACTTTCAGGTGAATTAGTATTATCATGGGCGGCGTCCAGGCCTGAGCCTGACCCTTGTCCTTCCCTATCTGAAATTAATGACACTTCATCTTGTCCCTCCCGATCCTCCTGAGAAGACCCCGCCGAGGCAGGGGCACCTTGTTTCCAAGATAAATCAGGGATAGAGGATGGGGCCGCCGCGTCCCTGTGGACATCGGCTACTGTGTGACTCGTATGAGTCGGACGTGGATGGACAGACCCTGGCTGAGCAAAACGCCAAACACCGAGGCTCTGGCCTACGCTCTCTTGAGAGTCTGAAACATTCTCAATTATTGAATATCCTGAACTCTCCATTTCTAGGGTTAAAATATCAATAGGTAAATCTTGTTTAGGGACAGGCGCTTCACTATACTCTGAGGCTGTAACAGAAACATTGTCAGGTGTAGAGGTACGATGAGATGCACTAGACTTAGAAGAATGTCGAGAGGACTTCTTATGGGAATCCTTTTTGGAGGATTTATGGCTACGGTGTGACCGCGAACTGGACCTAGGTTTGGACGGATCACCACCATGGTCCCTGGGGGAAGCTTCAGTCTTGCACTTCTTACTAGCCGGGGAAGAGGCCCGACTTGAAGACCGTTGTCTGAGGGGAGACCTTGACCTCGATCTCGCCTGCGACGAGGAGGTGGCTGCCGGGGGAGTAGGCTCTCTCGGGCGTTTAAACGTCTCCACAGACGATACAGAATCCTGGCTAGTCTCTGTCGGCTTAAAACCCCTTACTCTAGAGGTACGTTTAGGGGGAGGGTGCTCTGACAGCAACTTATCCCAAAGTGGGACGTTGTCACATTGGAGTGACTTATGTGCGACAATGGTAGTGTAGGCCGACATTTGTTGTCTGACCTCTCTCAACGCTACCGCCGCGGTCTTGTCATTGTCACACAGGACTTTATTGGTTAATTGGGAGCAAAAAGAACAATTACTTGTAACCCAGAGACCCCTTGAACGGTCTAGACATCTAACACACCTTATGCAAAGGGTATGTGCAAAAATGGGGATACCCGCGCAAGTAGGGGTAATGCACAGGGCAAAAACTGGGGTGACATTAGCCATGACAGAGACTGGTGTGAGGAACTACCGCCGGGTCTGTATTGGTCCGCCGGAGCTCAGCTCTGGAAAAATAAAGAAAATTTCCAGGAATTAATGCTCATAAGGTTAACCCAAGTGTTCGCATACAAGTGTTAATAACCCGCCGGGTAACGGGATGCAAAGACACAGCTAACACATCTCGCCACGCGGCTGGGTATAAAGAGGCTAAACAAGTCTTTTTAGCTAAGAACATGAAGAATACCCTCTGATATAATGGTCCAGTATGGCACTTATAGTCTGTAGGAGGTGGTGACTGTCTCAAGATTCAATTTTGTAACAAAGCCCCCCCTCATAAAGACGCCGGCCCTTGAAATATTTTAGTAGAATAGCCCAGGGCAGGAAAATACGAGATCTGATTTTTTAACGAATTGTCCCAAACGATCGTCGTAAAAATAGAAGGCGGCGATACTGAAAGTATCACCCAATTAAGGTTAATCGAAATTGAATTTGTTTATAAATTCCTTAGTTCCTATACTTAGGGACACCCGCCGGGTGTGGAAATCGATTTGGTTAAACCTCACTGATCCTTCAAATGCCGTAAGAGTAAAGGCGGCGATACACAGAGTATCACTCACATGGATTGGTTAACTATAAGAGACCTAAGTCGTTTTATCCCACCCTGCTAAGGTGCACCCGCCGGGTGAGAAGTCTAAAAGTTAACCCCACAAGTTCCTGACCCCACTACTTTGTAAAAGATCGCCGGGGAGGAACGCCTAAACAACAGCTAGGTTTTCCCCGTGGTTTGTCGTAAACCAGGTAGAAAAACCTATAAAAAACAAGTGTTCTCACGAACATCGTTTCTTTATATATAACTAAATATATGTAAGGATGGGTACAGCCATCCCGCCGGGAAATAAAGGAGGCCTGAAACCAGGCACCCACAGATACGCAGTCCTGGAGAGCCACAGACACCTCCCCCGCCGGGGAACCAGCCAGTGTTAACAACCACGTGTGGCCTAACACTGCTCATCGGTCAGGTTTTTTCACGGTGAAACCGAGAAAAACCCGCCGGAAGGCAAACCCCACCCTGAACAGACACCATCTGAACAATACGACACGAGGAGAGACACGCACGACTAACCAAGGTCACAACATAATCCGTGGAATTAGCCAATACACAACTAAACCAGGAAACAAATATAGTCCGAGGAATTAGCCAATACACAACTAAAACCCGGATACACATGACACAGTAGGGCATATTTATAAAATAAATAATAACACTAGACATGTGGCAAAGCTACGAGCGGCTGGCTAGGCCTAGGTAGACGGCAAGAAATAGTTGAAATATAAACACACACTGGAATATCACAACAGGAACCACCGCCAACACACCACCGAAGCGATAACTTCCCAACCCCGGGAAGCCTGACACGGACCCAGAAAAAACTTCACTAAGTGAAGAAAAATACGCTGGGAACGTCAGCAAACATACAGCTTACCTCATCAGAAGGATAAAAGGCAGCAATAATTAACGCGTAATGAAAGCCGCCTGCATCACCAACTAAACCAAACTGTGAAAAGTTCACGTGTCCACAACAGGACCACGAGGGTACATCCGAAATAGATGCCCCATACATACGACCCAAAATACATTGCACTGCGGGCAACCAGCCCAGGACACTCCTGCTACGCCTATCCTTACTCGATACATCCCAGAGTTAACAAATGACAAGAAACTCACTAGCCCCGCCACGAATCCGGAACCAGCCGAGCCTGACAGGACCGTCCGGGCAGGCTGAGCGCAGAGCAAAGAAGGAGGAATGACGCCTGAATCAGCGTCTGGTCAGAAATCCACACAAGTACATCCACGATATGATGGAAAGCTTATTGGATAGTTATTCTGATTTTCTTTTTGTTTCTATTTTTTACGAAGTTTTTTCGTAGTGAGAACCCAATTCTAATGACTGAAGCCATGAGTGAGGTCGCGTGCGCTCATGGATGAAGGCTCCTCAGTTTTAAATGCTCTGCGCGGTAGATTCAAAACTACGGCGGATTAGTGTTTGAAGAGGATGCCTTATGTAATAGGCATGTTCGTCAATGATGGAGGGGCCACTAATAAATATATTTTCACCAGCCAATTGCAGTTACCACTTGTTTTATTGCTTTCCATGTTCATATGTTCATATTAAAAGTAAAATAGGCATATGGATAAGTATTAATTATATATAAGGTGAATTAACAATTTTAGTGAGGAATGACTCACAATACCTTCGCATGGCCGGCACTTTCAAATACCATAGCTGTGCAGTTTAGAGGTTAATAAGTTCCTAATATTGCTAAATCTCCTGTGCATATGCGACACCCATCTAACTTAAATTTACTCAAAAAAGGTACTATTTTTTCACACCAGCCTTCTCCAGCAGCAGCAGAAGCAACAAAAGTCCTCCTACCTCTCCAGCAAACCATGGCCACCCAAGACCAACACACCAAGTTCTCAGGGGTGGTCAAATGGTTCAATTTAAGAGAGGCAATGGGTTATTGAAGAACGACTGACAACAAGGAATTCTTCGTAATCGCAAAACATCGCAAAATAACCCAAAAAGGCAATTGCTTCGATTAGAGAAGGAGAAGAGATCAAATTTTCAATCATGGACGGAAGAAAGGGAAAGGAGGCCACCAGAGTGACAGGACCCAACCAGGCCTGTCATTGGCTCTCATTTTGCCCAAGAGAAGAGGAACGTGAAGACTGGCGCCAGACAGACACCATCACTGTTGTTATACACACAGCCATCGCTCTCGCCTGGGACAACAGAAGAGTCTACTATCTACACTTCTATCCGCTCTCCTCAAGGCAATCTCCCAGCCATCGTCATCCCTCCAGATCGTCTCGCCGAAACACCATCAATGAAGAAGACACTGCCAAAACAAACTCCGGAAAAGCCGAAGAACACCAGGAGGCCTAAACTTTTCTTCCCACGACTCTGAGCATACAACGGAAGGAACGGGAGCCTAACATGTTCACAGATTTCGGTGCCGCTCTCAAACGTGATGTCAACCATGCTTTATGCCCAGTGAAAGCTCTGTGCGATTACATGATTGGCATTAACCCTATCAATGACTTCCATTCACAGTTTCACTGACTATACAGACAAGGCTGAGAAAGAAATAGGTTGGGCAGCTTCTATTTACTTTCTCCACAATTACTTTTTAGACAACATCACTGGTAATAATGTATGGTCACCGTTTCATACCATCTTTCTTGATACTTGTATTATTCGGGAGAAGCCTTATCTTCCGTGTGGGCACTACGATAAAGAATAAATTTATGTACAGTTAGATATTGTTCCTATTATGTTACAAGAAAAGGGAGGGGGGGGGGGAGGAAGGGCGTAAGGAACCCGGGTCTCCTATCTAAATATACATTCCAAAGGAATTTGTTTTGTATACAGTATGTTACAATTCTTGATTACCATATATATACCTTTATAGCTAAGTAGTTACTCTCTCCTTCGACAGGCATATTTTAAGACACCGTCCTGTCTCTGGTTTCTATATCAAAGATTGCGTTTAACCCTCCACGCCCGGGTGCGATTTCTCATGTGGGCCCCAGGTGGCCTCTTAACAGTTAAGGGCTATTCTAAGGCTTAAAACAACTTAAAACTGAACTAGAGAAAGTTTTGTTGTCTTGGCGTGTGGTCGGTATAACCAACAAGAACAAGAACACACAGCCAGCCAGTCATGTGACTCCTGCTTGCAAGCAAGCTTGTACTGTATTGATTGTCCCGAGCCCCAAACGATGCATGAAAGCAGACGACAGTACCTTAGGAATGGTTACAATGGTGAAATAAATCAGTAATTAATAATCAATATTATTACATAATACAAATCCATAATCAATAATAAACTGTTGAACGAATATAAACAGACCATAGTCGCGCGCGGCGGTACGGCATCGCAAGCATTCGAACGAAGCTTGGTATTTCCCGGAAACTCTCGGTCTTATTCCCACCACACAATAACCACTCAATGTACAGTGTTCTAGTCTTAACCCATCGCATGGCAACGCCCATCTGCCTCTGGTATGTATATAAACTTGGTTAGGCCATATTTGCAGAGATAAAGTATCTGTAAATTATGAAAATCGGGAGTAAACACGGATTCCTAGACTTTCAACCGTCATACCGTTCTACTTACTTTCATCATAAAAACTGAACCACTTGGTCTAGAGACTTTAGTTTTTACCAAACGCAAGATAACAACAACAACTGCCGCCAGATATATACTGTATATAACCTAGGTTAGGCAATATTTGGCGTATTTATAAGCGCGCTAAAATTCTGAGAATTTGCCGATTCAGCCGGATCAGGACTCCTGCGAAATATAAAAGGCGCGAGGGCCCGTGGATCGAGGGCTAAAGTGTGTTTTGTTTCCCTGAGGAGCCTTTTTTTGTTTTTGTCATAGTAATGTTTCGCCGACTCGAGACAGTGCCCGAACAGGGACAACACAACACAACATAAAAAACAAAATAAAAGTTCACATACATCTAGGTCACCCAGAAGACCTAGAGACCAAGGATCACTAAGGACCTCCAGCACTCCCTCGGCCCCAGACCTCCCAGAGAGGTTCCGGTCTCAGCAGGCAGACATGCAGAGCATACCACAATGGCCGCTCACCTCGCATCCAGGCATGACTCTTCATATACACCGGCTCCCCGGGCCAGGCACCAGACCCCCTCTCCCAACTACCGCATTATCACTCCCTCAAAAGACAGGAGGTAATTAATTTGTGACAGGTCCGCGGTAAGACACCGGTAAGTGATAAAGCCGTGCCTGTCATATGATATCTGTTGGGGAAGGGTGCGTGGCTTACAGATATATCGAGATTAGATAGCCTATAGGTTACATAATCAATTACTGCAATCCAGTTCATTTTTCTTGACTCTCTTAACCCTATCTGGTGTCAGGCAGATCTTTTTACCTCCCTGTTTCACTCTACTAGTTAGAAATTTTAAAATGTTTCACTCCATTAGTTTGACGATCATAAGACGCTTCACCATTCAGGTGTCATTTCTTTTTGGGTCGAGCAATAGTGAGCCTGCATTATAGGAGGAACCATCCTTTGGCTGAGCATTTTTCTACCGACAAACGTACACATTTAGCTTGAAGGATGGGGTGGCATGTATAAGCTTGAAGAGGGTCTGGTGGAGGTATTTTCATTAGTGTAGGGAGCAAACCATAAATAAATTACACGAAAATGGCGGCAGCAATCCAAACCCTCAATAATAATTAAACAAAATATCATCTATCTATCTATTGCCGGATGCCTTACTCCCCTTACGAGGGTGGCCATACACAGAATGCCCCCAAGCGGACCTATTTGTGAGAGGGACAACCGAGCCAGTTTAGTGAAGGACTTACAGGATTGACCACTCGATTTAGGATCAGTCCGACTCCGACGCCCTCTGTGTATCTTGTTAGCACTATATTTCTACAGTGGTGTTCGGCTAATCCATCCACTAACCTGGCTTATCCTTAGGTAAGCAGTACGGATTTGTATCAGGTTTACTCCCCTAGATAGGTTGCCAACCAAGGCTGACGAGTCCCATCAACCTGGATTTGTATAAGGTTGTCTCCCCTAGATGAGTTGCCTACCAAGGCTAACGAGTTTCATCCACCTGATCATAATATCATATCATAATACCCGCAAAATGTGGAATAGGATAGAGCTAAGGAGCAGCTAAAATCCCTTCTCTTCCTGAAAAAGCGAGATCTTGTAAATGGTCAACTACAGTGACACAGGATGACAAATAATAATAAGCATGTTACTTATTTCTCATAAGCGCCAATTTTTCCGAAGAATTCACTAGCGCTCGGAAAGGGAAAGAAAAAAGAACAAAATCAATGCATCAAAAGAAAGCTTATATACAACACACATTTGACAATCACTAGCAGTGGCAAAATAGCCTAAGCTCTATAGCCATCTGTCATGACACCTCTCTCAAGATCATAGCTTCTCTCAAAGAGAAAAGTCTTAAGTTGTCTTGAGCATTCAACAGAATTCAGTCTCATGGACAGCGGCAACCTGTTATACAACCTCGGAGCCATGTAGGAGAATGACCTCTCAAAGAAAGAAGACTGCTGGAAAGCCCTTGGTTCATCAAGACGAAAAGGGTCATTGTCATTTCTTACAGTTTCTTACAGTAGATCCTCTGGAAAAAGGCAAACTAGGCCTGTGTATCCAGCTCAGTACTAGTACTTGCACTGCTGCGGTCGTTCACGGCGTTGGCGGCGGCAGTAGCAGACGCAACATTTTACTATGTATTTTTGTTTTAATCAAACTTCAAATCTTGTCTTCCATGCTTTATCAAGATTACTTTCAAACCCCCTTATTGATTCGGAGTCGACTACATACTGGGGCAGTGCGTTCCACTCATTACCACTCTATCACAAAATGAGTTCTTTCCCTTCTCAAGCCTATTTCTTTCTTTGTAAATTAGTGTCCTCTCGTTCTTGTTCCCTCATCAAGAAGATACCTCACACACATCCTCATCGTACTTTCCTGACACTATCTTAAAAGTCTCTATTATCCCCTCTCTTTCTCCTATATGCCAGTGTCCTCAACCTCTGCTCAGGCTGAGATGCGGACACCATCCAGCTCTCCTGAGCTATCAGAAGAGACTGGATGACTCCGTTGTCGACACCCGGGATGTAACACAGCACCCCATACCATTAAACACATCATAGAAGACTGCATTTCACACAACCACTTACGACAACACAAATCTACACTCAATGAGAGCTCTGTGGGAAAGCCCGATCGTGGCCATGGCCTTTCTCAGGGACCGGGCTGTTCGGCCAGGCAGCTTAGGGAACAACAACAACAACAACCTCTGCTCATAGCCCGAGTTCTTCAACGTTGGTACCAGCTTGCTAGCTCTCCTCTGCACTTTCTCCACTGCTTCTATATCCTTTACCATATATGGAGCCCACCTGGTTCGCATATTCCAGGTGCAGCCTAACCAGCGCTGTATAGATTCCTATAGATTTCTTCGTCAAGTGACACAAATGTCCTCCTTATCAGCCTACAATTCTATTGGCTTTGTTTATCTTTTCCGCTAAATATTCTGAGAAATTTAACTTATTGTCTATCACTACTCCTATATCCTTTTCTGCATTCACTTCCTCCATCGCTTCATACATACTGTATCCTACCTTGTCTATCTGCTTGTCCCAATCCGCATGTACAGTACTTGCATTTTTTTGGATGAAAAGGCATTAACCAATGCTCAGACCATCCCTTCATGCCATCCACATCTCCTTGAAGCAAACCCACATCTTCCTTACTCCTCACTTTCTATACAGCTTAGTGTCATCCGCATACAGGTACTTCCATTAGTTATAACTTCAGGTAAGTCGTTGATAATATAACGAACAGCAGTGGTCCCAACACAGATCCCCGAGGTACCCCACTTGTAATTTCCCTCCACCCGAGCCTATTCCATTCACCAGTACCCTCTGTTTCCGATCTTTCAGGAAGGCTTCTATCCATTTCACACATTTCTCCCTATATTATAGCTTCTAACTTTCTCTATTAACCTTTATGGGACCTTATCGAAGGCCTTCAAAAATCGCAATATACCACGTCTATTACATCACCATCTTCTAGAATTTGCATCCAATCATCTACCTCCTTAATTAGCTGTAGTACCGTCGACCTCCCCGGCAAGAATCCGAACTGTCTCCCACTGAAAAGTTGGTTTTTTTTTTTTTTTTTTCTATGTGATTGAGGGAGGCAAAAGGCATAACTGCCTATAGCGAGTGCCTCCCCCATAGTTGAAAGAGTGACAGGGCCAAAATCAAGGGACGTTCGAGCCAAAATGCCTGGACACACGGAGTTTGAAGCAATTTAAGTCATAGGAAGAGGGAAAGACTGATTCTGGGAGAGAGTTCCAGAGCTCAGCTGTTGAGTAGAAGAAAGTTTGAGAGTAACGTTTCACTCTTGGGTTGGAGAGTTGCACAGAGTAGGGGTGGGATTGAGTTGCAAGACGGGTACCACGTGCCCTACGTAAAGGAGGTGGTATGCACTGGGATAGCTCTGAGGAACACTGATTATTATAGTAGCGATAGAATAGCGAGAGATGCAACATTGCGGCGGAGAGAGAGAGATTGCAGAGAGTTGGTGAGTGGACGGGAGTTAATGATACGAAAGGCCTTCCTTTCAACTTTGTCTAGGAGAGCAGTGTGAAAGGAACCTCCCCACACATGTGAACAATACTCAATACAAGGGCGCACTATGCCCCTGTACAGAGCAAGAAGCTGTGCAGGGGAAAAGAACCCCCTAAGGCGGTTGAGCACACCCAGCTTCTGGGATGCTGCCTTAGCAAGACTGGTAATATGGTCCTTCCAAATGAGAGCAGAAGAAAAGAGACACCAAGAATATTGAGAGAAGATGAAGGGTTGATTTTTGTATTGTTGAAGAATAAGGGATAGTCCGCTGGGAGATCCTGACGGGTAGATAGATGGAGAAATTGGGTTTTGGAAGCATTAAAGTTAACAAGGTTTTCTCTGCCCCAATTGGAAATAGTATTAGATCAGAATTTAAGAGTTCTATGGCTTCATTACGTTTGTCGTTGAGGGATTGCTGGCTGGGGCGTTCTGAAAACTAATGGAGTAGTGCAAGGTTGAGTCGTCTGCGTATGAATGGATGGGAATTAAGGTACAGTTAAGGAGATCATTTATAAAAATTAGAAAGAGAATAGGAGATAGGACAGAGCCCTGAGGAACACCGGAGTTTAAGAGGAAGTGAACAATGGCCGTCCACAACCGCGGCTATGGAACGGCCGGAAAGGAAATTAGAGACAAAGGCACAGATGGAGGGATAGAAACCGAAGGAGGGTAGTTTAGAAATTAAAGATTTATGCCAGACTCTATCGAAGGCTTTCGATATGTCTAGTGCAATAGAAAAAGTCTCACCGAAGTCCCGAAAGGAGGATGACCAAGAGTTAGTAAGATATGAAAGAAGATCACCAGTAGAGCGACCTTAGGAAGCCATACTGGCGATCTGAGAGCAGATTATGAGAAGAGAAATGCTTAAGAAATTTGGAAGCAAGAATAGTTTCAAAACTTTAGAAAGACAAGAGATAAGAGCAATTGGACGATAGTTGGAGGGTTGAGAGCGGTCACCCTTCTTTGGGACAGGTGAATGTGAGCAAACTGTGAATGTGAGGTTTGACTTCATATGCTCCATTATTCCTTCTCTAATTACCGTTTCCATTAGTTTACACACAACACTTGTCAACTGACTGGTCTATAATCCCCTGGGTCATTTCTCTTTCCCTTCTTAAATATAGCTGTTATGTTCGCCTCTCTCCAGTCCATCGGATTTGTCCTGTATTAAACGATACCTCAATAACATTTTCAATGGCTCTACTAACATCTCACCTCCTTCCTTTATGATTCTTGGGTGTATCCCATCCGGTCCCGGTGACTTACTTCTGTTCATTTTTTCTATAGCCCTTCTTATTCTAGCATGGGAAAACTCTATTAGTTCTAGTACCGGTGCCTGTTTGATGGGAATAGTAGGCACTGCATCATCCGACTCCACTGTTAGTACACCCCTAAAGTATTTCCCCAGCACCTCTGCTTTCTCCTTATCAGTCCCGCTCTACTCCCATCATCCAACCCCCCTACCAGCTCTGGGATCCCTACTCTTATTGTTAACTTTTCCTGAATGTACTTCCAGAATATTTTTGGATTATCCTTCACATTTCTAGCAATCTCTCTCTCCCTCTCCTTCACCCCCCTCCTTGTCTCCCACCTTATTTTATTGTTTATTTGTCTGCGTTCCAGATCCACTTATTTAGCTTCTATACTAGACCCCCTGTTCTTTTTTAACAATTTTAGTCTTTCCCACAATCGTTTCTTTCTTCTAATCAATGTCCAAAGCTTTCTTTTCATTGGCAATTCTGTTCGTTCTTTTCCTCAATATTATTTTATCCTTATATTCCCTTACTGGTACACTTTTGGATACAGCATTCTCCAGTTTGACTCTAATTTTGGTCCACATTGCTTCAGCATTCACCGTTCAAGTATTCCCCCCAGTCAATGTCCAAACACCGTCTCAGCAGCTCATAATCTGCTCTATCATACATGTATTTTCTATTGCTTCTATTATCCCTCTCTGATTTAATATTGCAAGTAAAGCTTATACAGGCATGGTCACTACGACCTATAGGGCTATCCACATTAACATGTTCCACTACAGTATATCCTCTCATTGCTAAAATCAAATCAAGTACACTCCCCTGCGTCCCATCTCTATAATGCCCCAGAGCCAAAGGGGGATCAGCCATTTTGTTTTTAGTAAGCACCTCATATATATACATATATATATATATATATATATATATTTATAATCACAGAAACAAAAAACTAATATTTATATATACCGGTATATATATAATTATATATACTGTATATATAGTGTGTGTATATATATATATATATATAATATATATATATATATATATATATATATATACAGTATATAATATATATATTGTATATATATATGAGGTGTTAACTTAAAAACGGTAAAATGGCTCGGATCCCCCTTTGGCTCTGGACGCCAATAAGTTTAAAATAAGTTTATACAGGAAGTGAGAGATTGACAGTAAATTAAATAAAATTATTTTATTTATTTACTGTCAATCTCTCACTTTCTCTATAAACTTATTTTCCAGGCTACCCTGTCCCGCTGGAGTAGTACAATTTGCCCAGTTGATCCTTGGCAAATTGAAATCTCCAATCAAATGTTATATTTGTTCTCTCTATTATCTATTTCCTCCATTGCTTTCAATAGGTTATCATCCTCTCCCCTACTATTATTTGGGCTTCTATATATAGAGGCAATTAGAATTGATCCTCTTGCACATTTTACTTCAATACACAAATACTCACAATACTGCTGTCTCATATCCCCCTCATTAACCTTGAGCTCTTTTCTTACATAAATAAACAGTCCTCTTCCAACCTCTGCTCTAATAGCATTTCTCTCATATAACTCAAAACCCTCCAAACTATATTCCACCAGTTCCCTTTCAATTCTAGCATTTTTTGGTCTTACTTCCTGTAGGGCTATGACATCAGGTTTTTGCTCTTCATCCTGCAACCTACATATCAGTTCTCTTTTCTTGTCCTGGGTAAACACATCCACATTACTAAACATAATCCTTAATCCATCTACAGTTTCCTTCAGCAATTACCGTCCCGCTCCTCCTGTCCGTACCCTACTCCCCCGTTAGCACTACTGGGTCTGCCACTTTGTCTCCTGTCTCTCCCTGTGACACCTCCACCCCGTTCTCCTCCTCCGTCACAACTCCTATCACATTCTCTTCCCTCCCTGATCTCCCCCTCCCTTCTACTCTTATAAACCACTTCCTCAATTTTCAGTCCCTCACTCTCCAGTCAAAAATTCTCTTATCCTCCTCACCCAACTTTCCATTATTTTCATCAGCCTTTTCTTGTAATTCCTTCATTTTTTTCCTTTGTTCTATACTCAAATCCTTCTTTAGTCTTATGTGTTTCAGTTTTTCATTTGTATTTAGCCTCCAACTAAAAAATTTCACAGTCTCTGCCACTGCCCTAGTTTTAAACTGTACCCTTATAGGTCTCATCTCTCCCCTTTTATATCTACCTATCCTACTGACCTCCTCCACCTGCCCTTCCCATCCATATCCATCCTCATCCACACCTTTCTTGACCTCCTTCACTGTCTCCATATCCCTCACTTTTCTCACTCCATTATCATTCATATGAGTCTCTATATCTCCATACAAGATTACACCCCTATCCCTGTCCATGGCCTCCCTCACGACACTCTCCTTGTTCTTCATGACCCCTACAACTGCACTCTCAAAACTTTTTTTGGTCATATTCATTTCTTCCTTTTGCTCTTTCATAATATCCTCCAAATCCTTGAATTTTTGTTTACCTACCACCGTCCATGCAGTTGACTCCTTTACTTCCTTGAAACGTCCTTCGTATTCCTTCAGCTGCTCCTTCAATGCCATATTCTCTGCTCCCAGTTCATCTACCCTTTTCAATACCATCTCTAGGCTATCATTAACTGCCGAAATAGGCCTGCATTCACTTCCTTCGCTAGGCCTATTCCCTTCCCCACCTGTCACACCACACATTACACACAGTGCCTTAACTTTCTCACCAATATCCCCCTTCCATTTCTCCGTATCACTCATCCACTTTTCCAAATCCTTCACAACAATAATAACCTCTTCTAACTTCTTATCTGTGCTCTTAAACCCACGAAAACGTTGTAACCTTTCTTCCGCCTCCGTCATACCCGAAATTCCCTCCGCCATCTTTGGTTACAAACTCAACAACTCACAACACTACCGCTGTCCCGTCACTACACACTCTTATTACACTATATATCACCCCTCCACCACACCAATATATCCTCCAAACACTTCACAAATCCTTCCTCTTCTTGTCATGACGCACTACACCACCATGGCGTACCGGTGGACGCCTGAGCAGCTCCGCAAGGTACCTAGGCTCACCAAATTTGAGAACCTTAAAAGTCACCAAACACAACTTAAATTCTATTCTTGCTCTTACTGGCAGCCAGTGCAGTTCTATGTGAAGAGATGTAGTAGGAGTTCTAGGTGGAACACCAAAAATTAGTCTTGCGGCCCTGTTAACCTCTGAAGTGCGCATGGGGGTAATTGGAAACGTCCCCCTGTGCTGACGTATTTGAGGTGTTTCCGTCACTAAAATATTCATTGTGCCATTAATAGCATTAATACTCATCCATATGCCCTATTATGGGTTGATTATAAAGGTATTAACCTGAAACAACAATAAAACGAGTGAAACAGCGTTTGGATGGTCAAAATCGGAGATATAGCCCGCGAGTTGTATAATGTATGGGTGGGCAAAACTGCTTTCCCGCCAATTTCCCCCAAGGCCACTGAGACACAGTCGATCGATACTCTCTCTCTCTCTCTTGCACTCGCTTGCCATCAGTGATGACAACACCCTGCTTGCAACTCGCTAATGTTAGCACGAAAATATACCTCAGAATAAGGGAATAACAGGGAAAATAGGTGATAACTGAAGGAGAGGAGGAAAGTGGGGAAGGAGGGGAGGTAGAGGACTGAGATTTTGCATGGCCCAGGGGCCAAAAAAAAAAAAAATAATAAAAAAAAATAAAATAAAAAAAAATAAAAAATTTTGATGTCAAAAGTTGATTTTTTTTTTCACTCACTCATAAGAGTCTCCCCGCAGTCCGCCGGGGGAACTCTTAAGAGTCTCCCAGCAGTTCCCGGGTTAAGAACAGACTGAACTTTCTTTAAAATATAATTTGGAAGACCCACCAACAGGGCATTGCAATAATCAACACGAGATAAGACCAATGAGTGAACCAACGTCAGGAGGCAACGTCTGGTTATAAACGGCTTCACCAAATAGAGATTTCTGATGTGCAAGTAACAACTTTTAACTATCTGGTTTACATGCTCTTTGAAATCTAATCGGGAGTTCACATATACACCCAGATTTCGAACAGAGTTGGCCGGTCGCAGCTGAGATCCACCCACATTGATGGAGAGGGCACCTACTATATCATCAGCTCTTCTATTTCCTCGGATGATGAGAATATCAGTTTTACCATCATTTAGTTTAAGTTTTCTCGCTCTCATCCACTTCTTGATATCAGACATCAACAATTCCATCTTACTCCGTATATCAACTATATTTGTGATTCTCACATAAATCTGGGTGTCATCTGCATAAAAGTGAAAGGTGACATTATGTGCACGAAGCAGAAGAGACAAACTGCTAATATAAATTATAAATAGGATAGGACCTAAAACTGATCCCTGCGGAACACCATACTGCAGGGGTGTCGAGTCCGAGACCATTTGATTTACCATCACACTCTGGGATCTACCTGACAAGTACGACCCAAGAAGCAAGAGAGCGGAGTCACGCACACCACAATCATAAAGATCACTCAATAACAACTCGTGATCCACTGTGTCAAAGGCCGCAGAGAGATCAAGCAAGACCAATAGTGAGGCCACACCATTGCAAATGTTCTCAACTAGATCATTATGTACTCTAATCAATGCTGTTTCAGTTGAATGATGCTGTCGGTAAGCAGACTGAAAAATTGGGATAGTTTCATTCTGCTGAAGTAGTGGTTGTAATTGGTCAAGTATTGCACGCTCTAATATCTTTGATATGAAGGACAGGTTGGAGACAGGACGATAGTTCAACATGTTCTCAACATCAAGTCCAGGTTTCTTTAGAGTAGGTCGGAGTAGTGCATGCTTTTCAGAATGTGGGAAGCTACCTTCAGAGAAGCACTTATTAATTATTTTGGAAATAAACTCAACTGTGTGATCATAGACTCTTGGTAGCTTGGAAACATTTATGGGATCCAACGGGCAAAATGTTTTATTGAGGTTTCTTATGTAGGACGAGATCATGTCCACCTCTACTGAGTGAAAGGATGAGAGGACATTATTAGGAATGTGTCGGGGTTGGAGTACAACTGAAAGTTCTTCACCAACAGAAGCATCATCCAGTTCCTGTCTTATGCGAGTTATCTTGCCAGCAAAAAATGCCACAAAGTTGGCAGCCAACTCGGCATCGGGTACAGAAGGTCTTAAGCTGACTCTTGTTTTCCAAGTAAACTGTTTACAATTGAAGCCAACCTCCTCTGGTCGTTACCACATGAGTCAACTTTTCCCTGATAATACACTTTCTTTTCATCTTTGATTTTGTGGACCACAGCTCTTCTGGCGACAGATATTGCAACCATGTAGAGTCGTGTTTTATTTTCC